>JALBCR010001890.1:0-85043 GCA_030710515.1 Abscondita cerata
CTCCAGTATGCTTCGTTCAGTTACGTATTGCTATCACTGGTGAGAGAGACGAACCCATAGGAAGACCGTCGTCTTGTGCAAAAGAATTCGTCCTTAATTGGAAATATGAGTTCCTGAGGCAGCATTGTAGAAGTTCCATTATTCCCTCAACCGGTAGCACCAGGTTCTATTATGTAATTCCTCGTCACTCTAGTAACTTCTTCTGAATAATTTCTAAAAGATTCTTCAACCGGAACATTAGTGTAGAGAACTTTCTACATCGAAGCTGACAAAACGATCTCGTTTTTTGTAGTTCTATAGACCCAGAATCTCTACGGAATGTCTGGAGATCCTTGACAAATAATAGGCTGCCATCTTGAAGTGGTCGTAGAATTTAGTAAGAGCAGCTGGATTGGTATGTGGGTCCACATAACGAAGATAGTTATTGGTCGAAGCGGCATGTTGTCTTTATGAATCTTTGGTAATCATATAAATGGGTGGTTTGCTGTAGTGTGGCGTAGAGTTGTCCTTGTTCTCGAAGGAAGGTATTCTTTGTATTTCTTCAATACTGGTAGACCTACCTCTCCAGGTTAGGATGGGATCTTTCTTCAAGCGATCAGTAGTTCCCTTGACGTAGAATCGTCTGTTTTAGTCGTATGTATGGGAATCCATGATTACTGCTGCTGTTCCTTTGTCAGCTGGCAGGATTTTGGTGGATTTATTCTTCTGTAGTTCTTTAGGACCGTTATCTCCCGTTTTGTTATGTTGATTTGTTCTTTTTCTTCTCATTACACTCCGGACTTTCCACTTGAATTCTTGCTTGTACCGGTTTAACTGCGGTCTCTACAGCACTCACGATGTCAGAATAGGAACTTCTTTGCAAGTTACAGCAAAATTAAGTCCTTTTCCAAAAGTGAAGACTCCGTGATTGATAATGGATGTGTAAAATAAAACAAATAGAAAAAAATTATGACATTAACACTGTATTCAGATCATCAAAACTATTGGTAGCATGATCTCCCAAAGCTAGACCAGACAACAGTCGTGACTCTAAGAATTGCATCTACGAAGTCCAGCCTTGAATGCGACCAGTCGCTACGTAGGAAACTAAAGACCCTTAGGCCATGGGTTAAAGGAACATAAAACCCATACGCAGGAGGAGGGCTTTGAAATGGGCATTTGCTCCAGAACTGATACAAAATTAAATGGTGGAGCGAAATTGCCATGAAAGAGCACTGAAACAAGAAAATTTAAAAGAAGCAGCGTTTATCGAAAACAACAAGAATGTCTTTAGTCAGCCCAGTGTGAAGTGCTCGTATTGTGAGGAAACCCTTAATTTGGTGCCTGACTAATCTTAGCCTAAAGTCTTGCCTTCCTTCAAACAACTTTGTGCTTGATCGCTTCACTAACTGTATTAGTATATAAGTTACAGTAGTCTTTAAGTTGTTATTATTCAGATTCTAATAACAATAAAGCATTGTATTTATTAAATAAAAAAAATATAGAACAATGGGGTCAGAATAGTGATATTATTTGAAACATAACATTGTCTAAACCGACAAGCATAAGTGTCAATAATAATATTTGTTTTAAAATTAGTTTGATTCAATGTGTTTGTTTATTGTGATGTAACACTTTTTTATGCCTTGGAAAAATTAAACTTCATGTAACTAAACAAAACTCTTAAATTTATGACGTTTGCGCGGCACCTCTATTATCGATCTCTCACTTCTTTCGGCTAATAAACACCGGCCGTCATGAAAAAGCAACTTTTCCTCCGCATAAATAATTTACTATTTCAGTCCATTTGATTAATAAAATTCACTTTCGCTAGCGTCGCGTAAATGAATATTTTTAACGTTTTAGGATAATTATTTGTAACGATTTTATATTTCATAATTTTTTAAAAATATAAAAATGGTATTGCTAAAATATTAATCTGCGCTTATAAATATTTAACACAGATTCCACCAATTATATTAATATTATGATGTTACTTTAAACAATAGTTGCTGTGAGAGTTGGGAAACTTTCCAAGTACTTGCACAATTAGTTAGAAAAGCTGGGGAATTAAGTAAATTTATCTTAATTTTTTTATTTATTCAGGTAATCTTACTTTTTTCACTTGGCAATTTCTACTTTGAGACGTAATTTTAAGGTGTTGTTTCTCAATTTATCACCGTAAAATTTAATCAAACCCTTGGCGGTCCATAAACTTTTTATTTTTACTTACAGTTTCTGTTGGTGCATTAAAAGCTTCAGGCGACATTAAAATGGAATATTATTGAACTACTGGCAAACGCTTAAAAGTCTAAACATTAAAAAGCAACAGTTCTTTTGTTTTCACAATTATTTAGGAGGTTGGTACCTCTGGTATGATTATATATATTATTAATGTAAAACACGGACATATTAAATTTTATTACGTCCGTGATGTAACAGTAAAGTACCAACTACAAAGTTGATTCGTCAAGAATAAAACGTCACTATAACGCCTTAAGAATATCGAAAATTTGAAAATAGCACGTGAAAACTTAGCAATAAGCGCTTGAAGAAAAAATAATATATTTACTTAGAGTTAAAACCTAATTGTTTAACTCCTAATAAAATAATTTACTATTATTTTATTTTTTATTTCATAAAAATATTTTGTGTTACGATTGTTTTAATTGGGTAGTTCTTATTACAGGCTTTGTAAATTTCGTATTAATTTGTTTTCAAGGCTAAATTTGATATTCGGATAACAACAAAGTTTATTTTATTTTTTATATTAACTACAGAAAAAAAATGAAACGTCATAAAATATACATTTTGTAAGGACTAAATATTATGAATAGAGAGTTTAATGATTTTTTTTAATAACTTACAATAATTAGTAGGTTAGATTTATTTAAAAATAAGTAATAATCAGTCAACCCAAATAACCATGTTTAGTTTTTGATTTAATTTAAAAGTTATTGCTTGTAGACGTTTTTAAATCAAAATTATTTCTAATTTTATTTTGTAAACATTTCCTAAACAAAATTTTGATTCGATAATTAATCGAGCTATGGTGTTTAATTAGCGATACCTTCAAATATATTCTTTAAAGAAAAAATTAAGTAAGCAACGTAAATTACCTATTTTCTAAAACGTGCTTAGTGTAATGATTCATTCTACAGTCCTTCTATAAGATAACCCCTGCTGAGACTACCTGCTGTTAGAATTGTAAATGATACCCTTAAGCCCGCTTCACAATGTGCAAACTTTTGTTTACAGAAATTGTGGTGTCCAAGTTTTAAATTTCATGAGTGTACATACACGGTGGTTAAGATTTCAAAAATAAATAATTTATTATCAATATCTGTAATACCACTTTTTATTTTTAATAAAATTTTGTAGTACTTGTACATACTATGTATCAAGAGGCATTTTTAATGTACCACATTTTTTTTATTTCCTAGTGGCGTTTGTAAGGATTTTGAGCTGCCTATTTTGACAGACATTGATGGTATGTCACAGATTCTTATAAAATAAAAATTATGCTTAAAATCCCCAATCATTTCAATTAATTTGATCCCCTAATTTTGTTCAATCCGATGCACGGTTTCGCTTAAAAAAATAAAAACCGTTTCTTTCCATGAACATAACTCATAACAATATTGTTAATATAACATAGCACAGTTTTATTTTTATAGGTGAAACCGGGTATCGGATTAAGAAAAGAATCAAGGGCTCAAATTTGCCAAGAAATGATTTGAGATTTAAAAATAAATTTTACATTAAGAGAAATCAATAGCGTACCATCAATGTCTGTCAAAATATGTAGGTCAAATTTCCGTACGAACGCCACTGGCAGAAAAATGTGGCACATTAAAAATTCGTCTTAATGTATTGTACATGTATGCCAAATTTCATTAAAACATATAAAGTGGTATTACACATATTAATAATAAATGATTTATTTTTGAAAACCTTACCACCACGTACCTCAAAAGCTAAGACGTTTAGGACATACGTTAATATGAAGTTTCCTTCTTAAAATGAACTAAAAATTGCTCCTTAAATATTGACATTCAATTAGAATACACCCTGTATATAATGGGTTGACAACATATGGAAAACTTTTATTATTAATTTTACGAAAAAACTTGTTCTTTATAAAAAGTTCTGCAAGTTCTAAAATCTAAAATCGTATAAGCGGTGAATAAATTTTATTACCAATAGAATGGACTGTAATTAAATTTCTTTATTTGACTGCTGTTACTTTGTAATTTAACAATACGTTTTGCGACACCTAGTGTCGACTCGTGTTAACGATCACGTACGTAAATGCATTCGCATTTGTATTTTGATTTTAGTTTTTATCTGCGAACAACGTACTACAATGCTATACGACCAAAAATGCTGTTCTTATATCTAACGCTCTTAATGTAAAATAGTAAAACATGCGCAGTGTTTAAAATGTATGTAATTAAATAATTTTAAAATGCACAGCAATATGAAAGGGCTCAAATTACTTTATGGCCTCCTGAACTGTCAAGCACATTTTTCAGTTGTTCATACTTGTCTTGAAACTATGCGGTAAAGTAGTGACTGATTTATCTGCTGTTTAGGAAGGTTTTAAAAATAAACTTAAGTATAAAATCCGATAAATTAATTTAAAAAAAAATTACTTTACACCACCCTTGACACGATAATGTAAAGAATAAAGGCGCATTTAATTTTTTTGTTGACGTTGAGATTGATGGCGCCATCTATACGTCAGTTAAAGCAAATGAACTGACACATATTAGGTGGTGTAGAAATAATTTTGTTCTTTTTACTTTTTGACTATAATCGTCGGCCAAAATACAAATTTTTGTGTAAAGTGATTTTACGTCGCTCCACCTAATAGAAACTCGTCTCTCAAACAAAGCTGTCGCGCTGTAAATCCTACTTTCCACACTCGAATGTAAATAACTATTATCACACGGTACATCCAATTAAATGAACAAATATCTTTATTTGAAAGGAGTATGTAATTAGATTTTTATAAATAAATATGAGAGAAATTTAGTATCTGATGATTGTATTTTAGATTTTAGAACATGCAGATTTTTATGAAAAATAACTTTTTCCGTAAAATTGATATAGTCGTAATTGCGAGAGGTGTCTTATGATTCATCCCATCTATACTCAGTATACTATTGGCGCGGAGTAATAAACCTGTCAGAATTATCGAATCTCCCGTATTGCAGTGGCGTAGGTACCTGATACGTTTGGAAAATCATATTTTAGTAGGTAAATATATTATAATAGTAAAATCTATCTTGATATGAATTATTATGTGGTTATATGTTATTTATTTTATTTGTATAGTAGATCACATTACAAATTTTACTTCTTACGTATTATATACCATATTTTTGTATCTTGGTATAATACCCACATTTACGGCTATGATTCTCGTTTCGTCAGTACCTGGGCTGATGGCAACGTGTTTACACAGATTAAACTATTGTTCTCAGATCCTAGATGGGTCGATATGCTGCAAGAGCGGCACAATGATCGTATTTTGGTTAGAATTTATTGGTTTTACTTAACCGTAGAAGTACCGCTTTCACAAGAAAATAAAGAATTATTTCAAGCAATTATGATTTATTACTCCGCGCCAATAGTATACAGACTTTATCTTTTTTTAACAACAAAAAATATATGAAATGGAACCCGACGTACAGTTACCTCCACGCGGTGAGTTCTGGGTTGTAAAAGCGATGAATATTTTTTTATTTATTTAACTCTAATTAACAGTTACCTATTAACAAATTAGAGCACCAGAAAATTATTAAATTACAAGACAAATATTAAACAGATACTAGTAAAGTGGTTAAACAAACTACAAATTTCGGATTAAGGATATTGATTTAATTTGTTTAAATTAATTTATAGACAAACAAAGTAATGATTGTATGTCATCTCTTTTCCAAGCGAAAAACTGTATACTGGTATAGGCACTTAAGGGTAAGTCCTCAGGGGCGGGTCAAATATTAAAATAATTGTTTTTTTTGGTATGTGTGTTGTTTATACACATAAGATACATTTTATAACTATTAGAGCTCCTTAGTTTGGATTTCAAATTTTGAAATACTTGGGGGGTGGAGGGCGCGGCTAAAATTATTATTTTTCAGGTAAACAAAAAATCATTTATTTTCTTGGTGGAATTTAGATCTTTTTACAAGTATGACAAAATCAATTTCTAAAATTTTTTTTCGACCCGCGCTTAGCATACGTGAACATTTAAAAATATTTGAAATTACATTATACCGCGTCTCATTAATTACATATCTGACAAAAACCTTGGTATTTAAATTTTTGATTAGATTTTTGTGCAGAATCGGCGAAGCTTGAATTGTAGAACTAGTTAAGAATTTTTATGTATTAACGATACAACAAAAATTATAAATAAAATTTTCTACCTTTTCTGAAACGTAACAATTTAGATAAGAGTTCTGTGCCGCAACATTTACTTTCGTTTATTAAATTGTTGCAAATGATCGTAGTATTTCCATCTAAAGATTTCCTTACACTTACAATTTTACTTGACAAAATTTAACAAATGTGACAGAAAAAAATTCATACAACCGATTCTCATTTAAAGTAACACAACATGCACTTTGGGTCAATTGCATTCTAACACTTTTTTCTTACCTGTTTTGTTTATGTCAATCCCATTGTCATTAAAAACTTCAACATGATCATCCTCTTCATCATCATCGTCATCGTCATATGGATATGCTTTCGAATGAGAGAATTGCTTTTCTGTTAGCGTAAGGGTAAGATACAATTGTAACATTATTAGTAAAACGACTGATTTCATCTCCAGGGTTTCCAGTCATAATCTTCTTTACATCTATCATTAGCTACCATTTTAATGAATTCTACAAACGCAATTGAACACTTAAGTACTTCTTGGCGAATACATACTTTGGTCTTATTAGTTAGCCAAAAAAAGATTTCGCGAAAATTCGATCGATATTCTACACTCACAACCTGAGAATGCAGGATTGCGTGATAATGTTCTCATTTGTATTGAATTTGTTTTGATATTGTAAATGATAGGGTAGACGACTTACCTCTAACTAATAGAAAAAATGTTTAATAACGAATGTATTTAGCACATATTATATTGTAAATTAAGATTAGAATACTAGAATGTGTGGCGCCGCGATGCCCGATCACTGCAGGTCATGGCGCTTGCGTTTTAATAATTTTATTTAGGATTGGTTTTACGTTCAAGTCAATTAAAATAATTTATATAACACAACGCTGTAAAAGTAACACTCTTAAATATTTAAAAACCAAATCAATAAAGCTTTCTACGGCTTACTGTTAAACCTAGTTTTAACAATTACATTTACATTAAAACTAAAGTAGATTAACAAGAACTTACACAATCGCATTATTGTTTTTTTCGTTTTCTACACTTTCGATTAAAAATTTGTTGTCTTCTAAAATTTTTAAGGTGTTTAAATCAAGCCGTTCTGGAAATGCATATATTCAATCAAGATTTTATTCTATATATTATGTATAATATCGAATACATACCTATTTCAGAATCTTCGTTTGAATGAACAGTGTTAGAAAAACGTTTCTTTAAAGCAAAGCAAACCAACGTTAATATAATAATTGCTATCATCACGCCCGAAACTCCAAAAATAATAACGTTTTTAGTTGACCTATAAGTTTAGATTAGTAAAGCCCAAGAAAAAGTATAACCTACCACAACGTTTTATAGAGTTGATTAGAAACGCACACGTGAGTGTCTTCATTGCTGATCGAGTATCCCTCATTGCAGGTACATGTATCACGACTCATACAATATCCGTTAATACATTTTCTTTTACATTGAGGAACACAAACATTAGATTCATTTTTTGAGTATCCTTCAAGGCACGTACAGTTGTTAGGTGAAATGCAAATCCCATTGGCACATCCGCCGGCACAGATAGCACTACATACAGTCGAATTGATAAGATTAGACTGGAATCCATGGAAACATGAACATTTATTAAAACTTATACACATTCCATTTACACAAGGTTTTGAACACAACGCATTGCAAAAATACTTGTCTGTTGGGTCCTGAGTGAAACCGTTGTTACAAGTGCAAGTATCTGGTGCCGAACATTTACCATTTACACAAGGCTTTGGACAAACAGCATTACACAAATATTTGTCTATTAAATCCTTGGTGAAGCCGATGTTACAAGTGCATGTATCGGGTGCGGAACATATACCATTTACACAAGGCTTTGGACAAACAGCATTACACAAATATTTGTCTTTTGGATCCTTGGTGAAGCCGTTGTTACATGAGCAAGTATCGGGTGCCGAACATCTACCATTTACACAAGGCTTTGGACAAACAGCATTACACAAATATTTGTCTTTTGAATCCTTGGTGAAGCCGGTGTTACAAGTGCAAGTATCGGGTGCGGAACATCTACCATTTACACAAGGCTTTGGACAAACAGCATTACACAAATATTTGTCTTTTGGATCCTTGGTGAAACCAGTGTTACAAGTGCAAGTATCGGGTGCGGAACATCTACCATTTACACAAGGCTTTGGACAAACAGCATTACACAAATATTTGTCTTTTGGATCCTTGGTGAAGCCGGTGTTACAAGTGCAAGTATCGGGTGCGGAACATCTACCATTTACACAAGGCTTTGGACAAACAGCATTACACAAATATTTGTCTTTTGAATCCTTGGTGAAGCCAGTGTTACAAGTGCAAGTATCGGGGTGCGAACATCTACCATTTACACAAGGCTTTGGACAAACAGCATTACACAAATATTCGTCTTTTGAATCCTTGGTGAAGCCAGTGTTACAAGTGCAAGTATCGGGTGCGGAACATCTACCATTTACACAAGGCTTTGGACAAACAGCATTACACAAATATTTGTCTTTTAAATCCTAATGGTGAAGCCAGTGTTACATGTGCAAGTATCGGGTGCGGAACATCTACCATTTACACAAGGCTTTGGACAAACAGCATTACACAAATATTGTCTTTTGGATCCTTGGTGAAGCCGGTGTTACAAGTGCAAATATCCGGTTGCGGAACATCTACCATTTACACAAGGCTTTGGACAAACAGCATTACACAAATATTTGTCTTTTGGATCCTTGGTGAAGCCAAACCATGTTACAAGATGCATGTATCGAGGTGCGGAACATCTACCATTTACACAAGTCTTTGGACAAACAGCATTACACAAATATTTTTCTTTTAAATCCTTGGTGAAGCCGGTGTTACAAGTGCAAGTGTCAGTGCGGAACATCTACCATTTACACAAGGCTTTGGACAAACAGCATTACACAAATATTTGTCTTTTGGATCCTTGGTGAAACCGGTGTTACAAGTGCAAGTATCGGGTGCTGAACATCTACCATTACACACAAGGCTTTGGACAAACAGCATTACACAAATATTTGTCTTTTTGAATCCTTGGTGAAACCAGTGTTACAAGTGCAAGTATCGGGTGCTAAACATCTACCATTTACACAAGGCTTTGGACAAACAGCATTACACAAATATTTGTCTTTTTGAATCCTTGGTGAAGCCAGTGTTACAAATGCAAGTATCGGGTGCGGAACATCTACCATTTACACAAGGCTTTGGACAAACAGCATTACACAAATATTTGTCTTTTGAATCCTTGGTGAAACCAGTGTTACAAGTGCAAGTATCGGGTGCTGAACATCTACCATTTACACAAGGCTTTGGACAAACAGCATTACACAAATATTTGTCTTTTGAATCCTTGGTGAAACCAGTGTTACAAGTGCAAGTATCGGGTGCTGAACATCTACCATTTACACAAGGCTTTGGACAAACAGCATTACACAAATATTTGTCTTTTGGATCCTTGGTGAAGCCAGTGTTACAAGTGCAAGTATCGGGTGCGGAACACATCTACCATTTACACAAGGCTTTGGACAAACAGCATTACACAAATATTTGTCTTTTAAATCCTTTGTGAAACCAGTGTTACAAATTGCAAGTATCGGGTGCTAAACATCTACCATTTACACAAGGCTTTGGACATACAGCATTACACAAATATTTGTCTTTTGGATCCTTGGTGAAGCCGGTGTTACAGGTGCAAATATCGGGTGCGGAACATCTACCATTTACACAAGCCTTTGGACAAACAGCATTACACAAATATTTGTCTTTTGGATCCTTGGTGAAACCAGTGTTACAAGTGCAAGTATCGGGTGCGGAACATCTACCATTTACACAAGGCTTTTGGACAAACAGCATTACACAAATATTTGTCTTTTGAATCCTTGGTGAAACCAGTGTTACAAGTGCAAGTATCGGGTGCGGAACATCTACCATTTACACAAGGCTTTGGACAAACAGCATTACACAAATATTTGTCTTTTGGATCCTTGGTGAAGCCAGTGTTACAAGTGCAAGTATCGGGTGCGGAACATCTACCATTTACACAAGGCTTTGGACAAACAGCATTACACAAATATTTGTCTTTTAAATCCTTGGTGAAGCCCGTGTTACATGCGCAAGTATCGGGTGCGGAACATCTACCATTTACACAAGGCTTTGGACAAACAGCATTACATAAATATTTGTCTTTTGGATCCTTGGTGAAGCCGGTGTTACAAGTGCAAATATCGGGTGCGGAACATCTACCATTTACACAAGGCTTAGGACAAACAGCATTACACAAATATTTGTCTTTTGGATCCTTGGTGAAGCCAGTGTTACAAGTGCATGTATCGGGTGCGGAACATCTACCATTTACACAAGGCTTTGGACAAACAGCATTACACAAATATTTGTCTTTTGAATCCTTGGTGAAGCCAGTGTTACAAGTGCAAGTATCGGGTGCGGAACATCTACCATTTACACAAGGCTTTGGACAAACAGCTTTACACAATATTTTCTTTTTAAATCCTTGGTGAAGCCGGTGTTACAAGTGCATGTGTCGGGTGCTGAACATCTACCATTTACACAAGGCTTTGGACAAACAGCGATTACACAAATATTTGTCTTTTGGATCCTTGGTGAAACCAGTGTTACAAGTGCAAGTATCGGGTGTTGAACATCTACCATTTACACGAGGCTTTAGGACCAAACAGCATTACACAAATATTTGTCTTTTGGATCCTTGGTGAAGCCAGTGTTACAAGTGCAAGTATCGGTGCGGAACATCTACCTTTTACAGGCTTTGGACAAACAGCATTACACAAATATTTGTCTTTTGAATCCTTGGTGAAACCAGTGTTACAAGTGCAAGTATCCGGTCTCAGCATTTACACAAGGCTTTGGACAAACAGCATTACACGATATTTGTCTTTTGAATCATGGTGACCCAATTGGTACAAGTGCAAGTATCAGATTGCTGAACATCTACCATTTAAACAAGGCTTTTGGACAAACAGCATTACACAAATATTTGTCTTTTGAATCCTTAGTGAAGCCAGTGTTACAAGTGCAAGTATCGGGTGCGGAAACATCTGCATTTACACAAGGCTTTGGACAAACAGCATTACACAAATATTTGTCTTTTGAATCCTTGGTGCGCCAAATGTTGCAAGTGCAAGTATCGGGTGCGGAACATCTACCATTTACACACAAGGCTTTGGACAAACAGCATTCCACACATTGTTTTTCTTTAATCCTTGGTGAAGCCGGTGTTACAGGTACATGTGTCGGGTGCTGAACATCTACCATTTACGAGACTTTTGGACAAACAACATTACACAAATATTTGTCTTTGGATCCTTGGTAGAAACCAGTGTTACAAGTGCAAGTATCGGGTGCTGACACATCTACCATTTACACAAGGCTTTGGACAAACAGCATTACACAAATATTTGTCTTTTGAATCCTTGACATTGGGAGTGTTACAGGAGTGCAAGTATCGGGTGCTAAACATCTACCATTTACACAAGGCTTTGGACAAACAGCATTACACAAATATTTGTCTTTTGAATTCCTTGGTGAAACCAGTGATACAAGTGCAAGTATCGGAGTGCTGAACATCTACCATTTACACAAGGCTTTGGACAAACGAAATTACACAAATAATTTATCTTTTTGATCTTGAAACCAATTGATACAGTGCAATGGTGTGACATCCACCGTTCGCACAAGGCTTTGGACAAACAGCATTACACAAATATTTGTCTTTTGAATCCTTGGGTAGAAACCAGTGTTACAAGTGCAAGTATCGGGTGCTGAACATCACACCGACTACACAAGGCTTTGGACAAACAGCATTACACAAATATTTGTCTTTTGGATCCTTGGTGATGGGGTGTTACAGAGTGCAAGTATCAGGTGCGGAACATCTACCATTTACACAAGGCTTTGGACAAACAGCATTACACAAATATTTGTCTTTTTGAATCCTTTATTGAAACCAGTGTTACAAGTGCAAGTATCAGATTGCTAAACATCTACCATTTACACAAGGCTTTGGACATACAGCATTACACAAATATTTGTCTTTTGGATCCTTGGTGAAGCCGGTGTTACAGGGGTGCAAATATCCCGGGTGCGGAACATCTACCATTTACACAAGCCTTGGGACAAACAGCATTACATAAATATTTGTCTTTTGGATCCTTGGTGAAGCCGGTGTTACAAGTGCAAATATCGGTGCGGAACATCTACCAAAACACACAAGGCTTTGGACAAACAGCATTACACAAATATTTGTCTTTTTGATGTAGTGAAGCCAGTGTTACAATTCTGCATGTATCGGGTGCGGAACCTCTTAGCACACAAGGCTTTGGACAAACAGCATTACACAAATATTCGTCTTTTTGAATCCTTGGTGACCAGTGTTACAAGATGCAATGGGCGCATCTGTGCGGACAAACAGCATTACACAAATATTTGTCCTGAAATCATTGGTGAAGCCCGTGTTACGCTGCCAGTATCGGGTGAACATCTTATTTACACAAGGCTTTGGACAAACAGCATTACAATGTTTATCTGGATGTGGTGAAGCCGGTGTTACAGTGCAAATATCGGGTTGTTTACACGGAAAAACTAGGACAAACAGCATTAAAATATTTATGCGGATCCTTGGTGAAGCCAGTGTTACAAGTGCATGTATCGGGTGCCGAACATCACCATTTGGATTAACAGCATTACACAAATATTTGTCTTTGAATATCATGGTGAAGCCAGTGTTACAAGTGCAAGTATCGGGTGCGGAACATCTACCATTTTACACAAGGCTTTGGACAAACAGCTTTACACAAATATTTTCTTTTAAATCCTTGGTAAACCGGTGTTACAAGTGCATGTGTCAGGTGCTTAATTTCTACCATTTCCACAAGGCTTTGGACAAACAGCATTACACAAATATTTGTCTTTTGGATCCTTAATTGAAACCAGTGTTACAAGTGCAAGTATCGGAGTGTTGTTGAACATCTACCATTTACACAAGGCTTTGGACAAACAGCATTACACAAATATTTGTCTTTTGGATCCTTGGTGAAGCTTCAGTGTTGCAAGTGCAAGTATCGGGTGCGGAACATCTACCATTTACACAAGGCTTTGGACAGACAGCAATACACAAATATTTGTCTTTTGAATCCTTGGTGAAGCCAGTTGTTCACAAGTGCAAGTATCGGTTGCGGAACATCTACCATTTACACAAGGCTTTGGACAAACAGCATTACACAAATATTTGTCTTTTGAATCCTTGGTGAAGCAGGTGTTACAAGTGCAAGTACTCGGTGCTGAACATCTACCATTTACACAAGGCTTTTGGACAAACAGCATACACAAATATTTGTCTTTTTAATCTATGGTGAAGCCAGTGTTACAAATGCAAGTATCAGGTGCGGAACATCTACCATTTACACAAGGCTTTGGACAAACAGCATTACACAAATATTTGTCTAATTTGAATCCTTGGTGAAGCCAGTGTTACAAGTGCAGTATCGGGTGCGGAACATCTACCATTTACACAAGGCTTTGGACAAACAGCATTACACAAATATTTGTCTTTTGAATCCATGGTGAAACCAGTGTTACAAGAGCAAGTATCGGGTGCGGAACATCTACCATTTACACAAGGCTTTGGACAAACAGCATTACACAAATATTTGTCTTTTGGATCGCCTAGGGTGAAGCCGGTGTTACAAATACAAGTATCGGTTGCGGAACATCTACCATTTACACAAGGCTTTGGACAAACAGCATTACACAAATATTTGACTTTGGATCTAATGGTGAAGCAGTGTTACAAGAGCAAGTATCGGGTGCGGAACATCTACCATTTACACAAGACTTTGGACAAACAGCATTACACAAATATTTGTCTTTTGGATCCTTGGTGAAGCCGGTGTTACAAGTGCAAGTATCGGGTGCGGAACATCTACCATTTACACAAGGCTTTGGACAAACAGCATTACACAAATATTTGTCTTTGAATCCTTGGTGAAGCCAGTGTTACAAGTGCAAGTATCGGGTGCGGAACATCTACCATTTACACAAGGCTTTGGACAAACAGCATTACACAAATATTTGTCTTTTGGATCCTTGGTGAAGCCAGTGTTACAAGTGCAAGTATCGGGTGCGGAACATCTACCATTTACACAAGGCTTTGGACAAACAGCATTACACAAATATTTGTCTTTTGGATCCTTGGTGAAGCCAGTGTTACAAGTGCAAGTATCGGGTGCGGAACATCTACCATTTACACAAGGCTTTGGACAAACAGCATTACACAAATATTTGTCTTTTGAATCCTTGGTGAAGCCAGTGTTACAAGTGCAAGTATCGGGTGCGGAACATCTACCATTTACACAAGGCTTTGGACAAACAGCATTACACAAATATTTGTCTTTTGGATCCTTGGTGAAGCCAGTGTTACAAGTGCAAGTATCGGGTGCGGAACATCTACCATTTACACAAGGCTTTGGACAAACAGCATTACACAAATATTTGTCTTTTGAATCCTTGGTGAAGCCAGTGTTACAAGTGCAAGTATCGGGTGCGGAACATCTACCATTTACACAAGGCTTTGGACAAACAGCATTACACAAATATTTGTCTTTTGAATCCTTGGTGAAGCCAGTGTTACAAGTGCAAGTATCGGGTGCGGAACATCTACCATTTACACAAGGCTTTGGACAAACAGCATTACACAAATATTTGTCTTTTGGATCCTTGGTGAAACCAGTGTTACAAGTGCAAGTATCGGGTGCTGAACATCTACCATTTACACAAGGCTTTGGACAAACAGCATTACACAAATATTTGTCTTTTGGATCCTTGGTGAAGCCAGTGTTACAAGTGCAAGTATCGGGTGCGGAACATCTACCATTTACACAAGGCTTTGGACAAACAGCATTACACAAATATTTGTCTTTTGAATCCTTGGTGAAGCCAGTGTTACAAGTGCAAGTATCGGGTGCTAACATCTACCATTTACACAAGGCTTTGGACAAACAGCATTACACAAATATTTGTCTTTTGAATCCTTGGTGAAGCCAGTGTTACAAGTGCAAGTATCGGGTGCTGAACATCTACCATTTACACAAGGCTTTGGACAAACAGCATTACACAAATATTTGTCTTTTGAATCCTTGGTGAAGCCAGTGTTACAAGTGCAAGTATCGGGTGCGAACATCTACCATTTACACAAGGCTTTGGACAAACAGCATTACACAAATATTTGTCTTTGAATCCTTGGTGAAGCCAGTGTTACAAGTGCAAGTATCGGGTGCTGAACATCTACCATTTACACAAGGCTTTGGACAAACAGCATTACACAAATATTTGTCTTTTGAATCCTTGGTGAAACCAGTGTTACAAGTGCAAGTATCGGGTGCTGAACATCTACCATTTACACAAGGCTTTGGACAAACAGCATTACACAAATATTTGTCTTTTGGATCCTGGTGAAGCCAGTGTTACAAGTGCAAGTATCGGGTGCTGAACATCTACCATTTACACAAGGCTTTGGACAAACAGCATTACACAAATATTTGTCTTTGGATCCTTGGTGAAGCCAGTGTTACAAGTGCAAGTATCGGGTGCTGAACATCTACCATTTACACAAGGCTTTGGACAAACAGCATTACACAAATATTTGTCTTTTGAATCCTTGGTGAAACCAGTGTTACAAGTGCAAGTATCGGGTGCGGAACATCTACCATTTACACAAGGCTTTGGACAAACAGCATTACACAAATATTTGTCTTTTGATCCTTGGTGAAGCCAGTGTTACAAGTGCAAGTATCGGGTGCTGAACATCTACCATTTACACAAGGCTTTGGACAAACAGCATTACACAAATATTTGTCTTTTGAATCCTTGGTGAAGCCAGTGTTACAAGTGCAAGTATCGGGTGCTGAACATCTACCATTTACACAAGGCTTTGGACAAACAGCATTACACAAATATTTGTTTTTATTTAATTTAATTTATGTCTTTGGATCCTTGGTGAAGCCAGTGTTACAAGTGCAAGTATCGGGTGCGGAACATCTACCATTTACACAAGGCTTTGGACAAACAGCATTACACAAATATTTGTCTTTTGGATCCTTGGTGAAGCCGGTGTTACAAGTGCAAGTATCGGGTGCGGAACATCTACCATTTACACAAGGCTTTGGACAAACAGCATTACACAAATATTTGTCTTTTGAATCCTTGGTGAAGCCAGTGTTACAAGTGCAAGTATCGGGTGCTGAACATCTACCATTTACACAAGGCTTTGGACAAACAGCATTACACAAATATTTGTCTTTTGGATCCTTGGTGAAGCCGGTGTTACAAGTGCAAGTATCGGGTGCTGAACATCTACCATTTACACAAGGCTTTGGACAAACAGCATTACACAAATATTTGTCTTTTGGATCCTTGGTGAAGCCGGTGTTACAAGTGCAAGTATCGGGTGCTAAACATCTACCATTTACACAAGGCTTTGGACAAACAGCATTACACAAATATTTGTCTTTTGGATCCCTTGGTGAAGCCAGTGTTACAAGTGCAAGTATCGGGTGCTAAACATCTACCATTTACACAAGGCTTTGGACAAACAGCATTACACAAATATTTGTCTTTTGAATCCTTGGTGAAGCCAGTGTTACAAGTGCAAGTATCGGGTGCGGAAACATCTACCATTTACACAAGGCTTTGGACAAACAGCATTACACAAATATTTGTCTTTTGGGTCCTTGGTGAAGCCAGTGTTACAAGTGCAAGTATCGGGTGCGGAACATCTACCATTTACACAAGGCTTGGGACAAACAGATTACACAAATATTTGTCTTTAAATCCTGGTGAAGCCGGTGTTACAAGTGCATGTATCGGGTGCGGAACATCTGCCATTTACACAAGACTTGGGACAAACAGCATTACACAAATATTTGTCTTTTGATCTTTACGTATCCATTATTGCATGTACAGGTATCTGCTGCTGCACATTTACCATTGATGCATGGCTTTAGACAAGATGGGTTGCAACTGATATTTGTTCTTTGGGTCCTTAACGAATCCTGAATTGCAAGTACACACGTCTGCGCCTGTACATTTACCATTGACGCATGGTTTTGGGCATGTTGGATTGCATATGTATTTGTTTTTTGGATCTTTAAGAAACCCGGCATTGCATGTGCATAAGTCTGCACCTGTACATCTTCCATTGACGCATGGCTTTTAGGCAAGATGGGTTGCACTGATATTTGTTCTTGGGTCCTTAACAAATCCTGAATTGCAAGTACACACGTCTGCGCCTGTACATTTACCATTGACGCATGGTTTTGGGCATGTTGGATTGCATATGTATTTATTTTTTGGATCTTTAAGAAACCCGGCATTGCATGTGCATAAGTCTGCACCTGTACATCTTCCATTGACGCATGGCTTTAGGCAAGATGGGTTGCACTGATATTTGTTCTTTGGGTCCTTAACAAATCCTGAATTGCAAGTACACACGTCTGCGCCTGTACATTTACCATTGACGCATGGTTTTGGGCATGTTGGATTGCATATGTATTTATTTTGGATCTTTAAGAAACCCGGCATTGCATGTATAAGTCTGCACCTGTACATCTTCCATTGACGCATGGCTTTAGGCAAGATGGGTTGCACTGATATTTGTTCTTTGGGTCCTTAACAAATCCTGAATTGCAAGTACACACGTCTGCGCCTGTACATTTACCATTGACGCATGGTTTTGGGCATGTTGGATTGCATATGTATTTATTTTTTGGATCTTTAAGAAACCCGGCATTGCATGTGCATAAGTCTGCACCTGTACATCTTCCATTGACGCATGGCTTTAGACAAGTAGGGTTGCACAAATATTTGTTCTTTGGGTCCTTTAACAAATCCTGAGTTGCAAGTGCACGTCTGCGCCTGTACATTTAACAACCATTGACACATGGTTTTGGGCATATTGGATTACATATATATTTATTTTTGGATCTTTAAGAAACCCGGCATTGCAAGTGCATAAGTCTGCACCTGAACATCTTCCATTTACACAAGGCTTTAGACAAGATAAATTGCACTAATATTTGTTCTTTGGGTCCTTAACAAATCCTGAATTGCAAGTACAACACACGTCTGCGCTCTGTACATTTACCATTTACACATGGTTTTGGGCATATTGGATTGCATATATATTTGTTTTTTGATCTTTAAGAAACCCGGCATTGCATGTGCATAGCCTGCACCTGTACATCTTCCATTGACGCATGGCTTTAGGCAAGATGGGTTGCACTGATATTTGTTCTTGGGTCCTTAACGAATCCTGAATTGCAAGTACAACACGTCTGCGCCTGTACATTTACCATTGACGCATGGTTTTGGGCATGTTGGATTGCATATGTATTTATTTTTGGATCTTTAAGAAACCCGGCATTGCATGTGCATAAGTCTGCACCTGTACATCTTCCATTGACGCATGGCTTTAGGCAAGATGGGTTGCACTGATATTTGTTCTTTGGGTCCTTAACAAATCCTGAATTGCAAGTACACGTCTGCGCCTGTACATTTACCATTGACGCATGGTTTGGGCATGTTGGATTGCATATGTATTTATTTTTGGATCTTTAAGAAACCCGGCATTGCATGTGCATAAGTCTGCACCTGTACATCTTCCATTGACGCATGGCTTTAGGCAAGATGGGTTGCACTGATATTTGTTCTTTGGGTCCTTAACAAATCCTGAATTGCAAGTACACGTCTGCGCCTGTACATTTACCATTGACGCATGGTTTTGGGCATGTTAGATTGCATATGTATTATTTTTGGATCTTTAAGAAACCCGGCATTGCATGTGCATAAGTCTGCACCTGTACATCTTCCATTGACGCATGGCTTTAGGCAAGATGGGTTGCACTGATATTTGTTCTTTGGGTCCTTAACAAATCCTGAATTGCAAGTACACACGTCTGCGCCTGTACATTTACCATTGACGCATGGTTTTGGGCATGTTGGATTGCATATGTATTTGTTTTTGGATCTTTAAGAAACCCGGCATTGCTGTGCATAAGTCTGCACCTGTACATCTTCCATTGACGCATGGCTTTAGGCAAGATGGGTTGCACTGATATTTGTTCTTTGGGTCCTTAACAAATCCTGAATTGCAAGTACACACGTCTGCGCCTGTACATTTACCATTGACGCATGGTTTTGGGCATGTTGGATTGCATATGTATTTATTTTTTGGATCTTTAAGAAACCCGGCATTGCATGTGCATAAGTCTGCACCTGTACATCTTCCATTGACGCATGGCTTTAGGCAAGAGGGGTTGCACTGATATTTGTTCTTTGGGTCCTAACAAATCCTGAATTGCAAGTACACACGTCTGCGCCTGTACATTTACCATTGACGCATGGTTTTGGGCAGTTGATTGGGTATGGCTTATTTTTTGGATCTTTAAGAAACCCGGCATTGCATGTGCATAAGTCTGCACCTGTACATCTTCCATTGACGCATGGCTTTAGGCAAGATGGGTTGCACTGATATTTGTTCTTTGGGTCCTTAACAAATCCTGAATTGCAAGTACACACGTCTGCGCCTGTACAGTTACCATTGACGCATGGTTTTGGGCATGTTGGATTGCATATGTATTTATTTTTGGTCTTTAAGAAACCCGGCATTGCATGTGCATAAGTCTGCACCTGTACATCTTCCATTGACGCATGGCTTTAGGCAAGATGGGTTGCACTGATATTTGTTCTTTGGGTCCTTAACAAATCCTGAATTGCAAGTACACACGTCTGCGCCTGTACATTTACCATTGACGCATGGTTTGGGCATGTTGGATTGCATATGTATTTATTTTGGATCTTTAAGAAACCCGGCATTGCATGTGCATAAGTCTGCACCTGTACATCTTCCATTGACGCATGGCTTTAGACAAGATGGGTTGCACTGATATTTGTTCTTTGGGTCCTTAACAAATCCTGAATTGCAAGTCACACGTCTGCGCCTGTACATTTACCATTGACGCATGGTTTTGGGCATGTTGGATTGCATATGTATTTTTTTTTTGGATCTTTAAGAAACCCGGCATTGCATGCATAAGTCTGCACCTGTACATCTTCCATTGACGCATGGCTTTAGACAAGATGGGTTGCACTGATATTTGTTCTTTGGGTCCTTAACAAATCCTGAATTGCAAGTACACACGTCTGCGCCTGTACATTTACCATTGACGCATGGTTTGGGCATGTTGGATTGCATATGTATTTGGTTTTGGATCTTTAAGAAACCCGGCATTGCATGTGCATAAGTCTGCACCTGTACATCTTCCATTGACGCATGGCTTTAGGCAAGATGGGTTGCACTGATATTTGTTCTTTGGGTCCTTAACAAATCCTGAATTGCAAGTACACACGTCTGCGCCTGTACATTTACCATTGATGCATGGTTTTGGGCATGTTGGATTGCATATGTATTTATTTTTTGGATCTTTAACAAACCCGGCATTGCATGTACATAAGTCTGGACCTGTACATCTTCCATTCACACATAATTTTGTACACTGTGGTACACATTGCTTGTTAGGATCTCCGGTAAATCCTGGACAACAGTATTTTTCGATGACGTAGTTTATGTTACTCTAAAATTAGAATTATTGTTATTTGTTGGCACTACTACTGTTTCTACTTTAAACATGTTACCTTGTTTTTGTTATCACTGACTTGATTTTGGCGATTCTGTAAAAATTGTTTAAAGTTCCATTGTCATATTTCGATAATTACGATTAAATCTATACTAAAAGCAGTTAATGGAGTTTTTTGAAACTTATGAAAAACGTTATTTCAAAATTACGTTGTGTAAATACAAACATGATTTCGATTATTTGGTTAATAATTAGGATTAAACAAAAACTAAAAATTAATTAATTCACCATCATTTTAAGTTTTAATTATACATTATAGAATATATTGATTGATTATATTATTACGTAACAATTGACATGTATTTGTAACTTATAGCTTTGCTTGTAGTGACATATTAAGAATCTGTGCTTACTGTTTTGTTCTTGTACACACACCCATAGAATCAGCAAAGGAATTTGAAAACACCGTAGCAATCACTAGTAATATAAATTGGTAAATCATATTTACATTTGTATGTTGTACTTATTCGCAATCTGTTTATATGTCTTTTTGCTTTGATTTATCATCGGAAGCTACGGAAGATAATTAAGCCCAATGATAACTAATAACTCTTTTTGTTATCATAACGTTTCCTTGATTATGATATGGCATTACCCACCAATTTTTTTTAGATTCATTTGAAAACAATTTATCCTAATTTTATAGGTCTTTAATCGTCGTATTATAAAACTTTGGAAAACGCATTATCGAAGTAAAACTTAGGTGTAGCAAGCAGTAAGAAACATATCTTTTTGTCGTTTCTGATCTAATTACATTTATCGGTATCATAATAGATTTTTAAAAATCCCTATTTTTGTAATGTAGGATTTCCAGAAATAGCTTGATTATCTTATTATTGAAGACGTACTATTCATCCGGTCTGGAAAATGTTTATTGTTATTCGTGATGACTATGTAGATTATTTATCACCAAAAAATTCTAAATCACGCGTTGTTTTTAACATGAGCAATTCTTAACTAGGTTTCCCATATTTTTTTCAGAGATTAATGCGTGGTTTATAAGTAATAAACATTCATCTTAATTTAAAGTAATAAAATAAACGTAAGTAAAAACCTATATAATAGGTATACGATTTCTTTACTAAACGTTTAGAAAAGGTGTTGTAGGTGATGTTTCTTTCCAGATGATAACCATTGAACATAAAGAAATTGATCGCTTTGTGAACAAGTTATCATAAAAAACAAAAGTACTTTCAGTTTCCAAAATGCAACTAATTAAAATTTTAATAAATTTTCAAACCGCTTTGCGATTATAGGTGTTCTATGTCCAATAATTAAAATATTTGTGAAATTTCTGGGGAATATTAAAATTATATAGGTTATATATTAATTATTTACGCTTTAAGCAATCAATATTAGTTATTTATTATTATTTATTTATTGACTATATTTTTCAACTCAAAAATTATTGTGAGTCATCTTCAGAATACAAAAAAATACTCACAATAATTTTTGAGTTGAAACTATAGTTAATAAATAAATAATAAATAAATAACTAATATTGATTGCTTAAAGCGTAAATAATTTATATATATATATATATATTAGCAACTTTGCCGACATTTACTTTACATTTGCTAACATTTACGTACGTGAACGCTTTCACGAGTCGACACTAGATGTCGAAAACGCCTTATCGTTTATATATATATATATATATATATATATATATATATATATATATATATATATATATATATATATATATATATATATACATCTCCATATCTATAAGTCCTCTTTACATGATGCATCTTTAGGTCATCCATCAGTTCCAACGGAAATACTGCAAAATAAGTTTAAATATATTACACATAACGCCATCAGTGTATGAATTCCAATAAATAATAAAGAGATCTTTATATACAATTGTTGTAAGTCCTCCATACAAACTGAGAATTATCAGTCATCCGGTTGCATATAACTAAATATCGGTGTTTCAGTCCTCCGTGTTTTATACATTGTATAAGCTGAGATGTCTTAGTAACCCGACAGTGTTGTCACGTAATCATTTCTTTATCTGTACAAAAAGTCGTTCATTAAATGTTTTTATTTGTAAGGTGCACTAAAAGCGTAAATCGGCAAAACCCATTAGTTTGTGCTGAACTAGTGCGAAGTAAGTATTGAAAAATTTTCCTTACACATTTTATATAGTGCATGATTTTGGTAAAATATTTGTAATAATAAAACACTTATTAATTTCTATTTATGTTTTACAGAAATGGCAGAAGAAATAAACAAGGGAAAATTTGTAGACGGTCAAATAGTAAATGGAGTTTTAGATTTTCACCAGAATATGTAAGCGCTACCTCATTTGAATATAATATGTAATAATATAATTGTTATATTCATTTTACAGTACGATGTTACCTGTTACAATTCGAAAAACAAACGCAAAGAAAAATGGTTTTGCAACAAATCGCCGTCACCAATACCTTCTAGATCATCTCTTAAGGAAGGGAAACGTGACAATTTTTCAAACGAAGTAAGTCCTAAATTATTATAAAAGTACAATAGATTCAGTCGTAAAAACTCGTTGGCTATATTTATTTTACAATTAAGAAAATATTCAATATAAGAAAATGTGTAGTTAGTATTTTCCAACCAAAACTAAAAATACTAAAAACTGTTAACATTATTATTTAGAAAGATTAGCTGTTAAACTATGCAAAACACACTATAAATAAATAAACTCATAGTATTCATCAATAAAGCTAAAACTTTTCTAAAATTTGTGAACGTAACAGAAAATACAAAAGAATTTTACATTTATTTTAAGACGAGTAAATTATCAAAAATTAGTTATTGATAAAATTTTACTTTTATAAAGAAAAAAAAATCAAGAGCACATTTATTTATTTTTTTAGCTTACGGGACTATTTTTGTTTTATAATTTTTTACATACGAGGCCAATAGGCATGTTGACAATAACTAAGAATCGCTAAAATTTTGTATTTATCGAATGAATTCTGAGTCATAGATTTCAAAACGCGTATTTGTTGTTTAATGGAGTATTTAACTACTGCGTTCAAATTTCAAATATCAAGTTTGGCTCGAAAACGCAGATTGATGTCATATTTGTGTAAAACATATGTGAACCAATAAGGTTTAAATGGTCACTACGGATTTAATAATTTTATGTATAGTGATTGGTTATAAGTTATAATAGTTATTTATGCAACAAGTGTGTAAAGTGGGTCTTTTAATGGAGTACGAAGATGATAGCACGAGATTAAAATGACCTTTTACACACATGTTGCATACAAGATTTTTCTACAATCGAACGTATAACACTTTCTATCAGTTGCTAGTGAATTAGTTATGTGTTGGATTTAATTGAAATTATATTTAAGTTGGGGCAATTGATTCTAGTTAAGAACTAAAATTTGGGATTAAATTTGGACGTTATCTTTTGACATTATTATAAAAATATAGGGTTGACTACAAAACCGGCAATCTAGTTACTTTTACGCTCTAGTGCTTATAAAGTACGGAAATCTGGTTACTTTTACGCTCTAGAGCTTATAAAGTACTTTTTGTGCACTCTCTTTAAAAGTGAAATTTCACAAACTGACGTGCCTAACATTCTTACTTTACGCACGCTTGTAGAAAAGTTGTTTACAGAAAATTGACCTAACAATATTCATTGCGGCCGTTTGAATTAATGATTCAAATATTTAATTTTATTTGTAAAATAAAATTGTTAAACAAAAATAATCACGTAAAAAAGAATTTAGTAAATATTTATTGTCTATAAGCTACCTCATACATTACATCGTATTAGAAAATTTTACATCAGTCATCTACCCAATTTTGTATTCTTTGCATTTCTCTTATCAAACATATTTTCGGAGATTTTAATTCATGCTTTCGTGATGCTTCACATGTAAATCATCAACGACACGGCCGCTTATTGTAACTTTTAGAGAGTAAATTTTAAAAAAAATTGTGTGACACTTGTTTTGAAGATATCATTGCTTTATACTTATTATGTAAATTTAACAAAATATTGATTAGTAAAGGTCATATGCTCTTGTCTTAATCTTTTTTCTCAACTGTGACAAAAATTGGTACTATAGATCTATTAAATATTAAAGTTTTTGTCAAATTTATTATTCCACAAGTTTACGAACATAAATACAATAATGTACCTACTGAATCAGAACAGTCGGTTGTAGTCAAAAGAATAAAATTATAGAATTTTAGGTCTAACTTAAAGTTTTCTTGTAGTTACGATCAAAATTAATGTTGGTTTTCAAAGTTTTACTTAAAACAATAAAAAAGATACGTATATTACACAATAGAAGTGTTTACTATTAGTAATGTATTAGTAGTATTTACTGTTACGTTTCCACATTTTTAATTTTCTTATTTACATCTTACATCTTAAATATTTTATACAATACTGTATCATATTTTCAAGGAATCATTCGCGCCTGTTACTGAGTCTACATTTTCTGATTCGGATCAAGATCCCGAATATATCCCTAGTAGCGATTTGGTAATTGATCTTAATAACACATTGAATAAAACTTATAAATTTATTCATTATAGTCTGCATCCACATCATCTAACAACACAGTCTCATCAAACAGCTTTATCTCTTCTAAAAATCTAAAAGAAAATAACTCAAATAAGTTGACTAATGCAAACAACGAACATCCTCCACTTAGTGAGAGGTGTGATTCCACTACTAGTGTGGAAGCAAAACAAACCCAGAACCAAAAAGAAAACAGAAAAAATCCGTTTTTTGTTACTACTGTGAATCATACGTAATACATTTGGCTACCTTGACTCATATATTTTTGGTGACTACTTTAAGTCAAACTTTATTAGAAAGTAAAGTATGTATTACATTTTTTGTTAAAACCTATTTTTAATGTTATTAGAATTTTCTCGTTATGATTTAAATAAATTACAACTACACTCTTTGTTCGTGGGTCATTATACATTTGTGAAATACTGCCATGATACTACAGCTTGGAACAAATAAATCGTTGATTAACATCGTAATGAACCATGATAATATAGTATCATGGTACTACTGTAGTGAAACCATAGGATTAATCTAGCAGTAGGTACATTAAATCGTGTTTTACATTATACTTTTTTTTCATACTGTTCCTAAACTTTTTCTAGTAACTAGAGAAACTTGTCAAAGCAAAAATGACAAACACGTCGAAACAGCTGATTCAAAAGTTAACGAGTGGTGATACCGACGGTTTTCCTTGTCTGTTCTACTTTTTGCTTTGACAAGTTACCTACTAAAAAAAGTTTAGGGATGGTATCAAAAAAGTATAATGTAAAACACGCTTAGCTTCAAAATTACCGACTTTTGTACTATTTAAGCAAAGAGAATAATTAGGGTGCTGCTATAAATTAAACTTAATATTTCCTTCTGTGTCCTAGATGTATAGAACACGTTGAGTTGACACGATATTAAAACGTATAAAGGCATTCAATGTGTCAATCCTATATCCTATATAGTAGCTAACATTATTTTGGAATCACTATATTACTTAGATGGTGATAGTCAAACGGAAATGAAACTTAACACAAAGTTAAATTAAACTAAACATATTAACAATAACTTACCGTTAAAATATGTAGAACATAAAAAATACCATGTCCAACTAGGTTCAAACAGATAGTTTTCGGTTAGCTTTCGATCGCTACAATTTCTGTTAGAACTCTGATTGAATACTTTCCAAACTGGCATCAGGACCCTTGAGAATTCTAAAAGAATGGATTGCTGAAGACCTCATCAAGTTTTAAGTCTTGAACAACATTTTGTTTAGAGGGTTCTAAATAATGCTGATAACAGTTTTAGAAAGTGTTCAAGAGTCAAGGGTTCTGATGACAGCTTTGGAGATTTTTTAAATTCTAAAAACATTTACAACAATTAAAAGTTTGAGTACTTAAAAAGTTGATTAATGTCCAAACTCTGTTACGGTTGAATTATTTTGGGTTCAGACGCGAGAAAAAAATAAAGAATAGTTATTTAAAGAATTCCGAAGAAGTAAAAATATGGGGAGACAGGAAAGATAAAGAAAAGACTTAAAAAAGAAAAAGGGGGAACGTAAGAAGAAGGAAATACAGGATTTATGTGTAGATTAAAAAACAATGAAGTTGATAAAATAAACCCAGAAAAACGAACAGAGAAGTAAAAGAATTAAGAGGATAAATAAAGACAATAAATAAAAAAGAAAAAAAATTCAAGAAACTAGACAAAAGGTGGAAAAGTGAAAATATGATGAAAAAACAGGGGAAGAAATTAGATCAAGTAAACGGGAACAATAAATAAAATTGAATGAATTCCTCAATAGTTTACTTAAAAGGTGATGTCCTTATATATTAGCTCTTCCTTGTGGTAGGAGGTAATTAACACCGATTCTTGTAAAAATGCCAACGTTTCGCCCTTATGGGATTCGG
This sequence comes from Abscondita cerata, assembly GCA_030710515.1. Taxonomy (NCBI): domain Eukaryota; kingdom Metazoa; phylum Arthropoda; class Insecta; order Coleoptera; family Lampyridae; genus Abscondita; species Abscondita cerata. Next base: position 27,577 of record JALBCR010001890.1, read on the forward strand.
GGGGTAGATAGAATTCGAGAACATAAAAGGAAAAATGAGATGGAACTTATTCTAAAGAAAATAGAGGAATCAAGAATAGAGATAAAGGAAGAAATAAATAAAAACCACGAGGAATTTAAAGAATAGTTCAGAAAAGCCAAAGAAGAGTGGAAGGAAACGGTGGAACGATGGAAGGAAGAGAAAACGTCACTAGAAAATAGAATAAGACAATTAGAAAGGAAATTGGACAATATGGAAAGAGAAAAAAAGAGAACGAATATAATACTAAGAGGAATGGAACTGAAAGAAGAAAAGATGGAATTAAAACAGCAAGTGGAAAACATGATGAAGAAACAACTTGGTATAGAGAAGACAGTAGTGGCATCAAGAACAATTGCGGAAGGGGTATTGTTAGTGAAGATGGGTTCGGTGGAGCATAAAGTGGAAGTTTGGAAACAGAAAAGTAAATTTGATATGGGATGAGCAGAAGGACAGATTAGTGAAGAAAATAACAAAAAACTAGCAAGTGGAGGAGATAATGATGGATATAAAGGTAAGGACTTGGCAAAGATTAAGGAAGAAGATATGGAATAGAAAAAAAAAGAGGGAAAGGAAAAATGGGAACAAAGAGAATAGGCAATTAAAATTTGTGTTTTGGAATGTGGCAGGAATTAAAAACAAGAGTGTGGCTTTTGGCAGTATTTAGAAAAGTTTTGAGGTGGTGGGCTTGGTAGAAAAAGATTGGGAGGTATGGGAAGAGAGAATGCCTGTGGGATATGAATGGAAGGTACAGTTCGCGACAAGAAGCAATAAAAGGGAAGAGCGAAAGTGGGAATAGTAACAGGTGTAAAGAAGGGGTTTGAAATGAAAGGAGAGGGAGTGGAGCAGAGACAAAGGAGTGGTAGTGAGAAAGGTGGTAAGGACGGATAGAAGTTTACAAAGTAATGGTGGTATATGAACAGGAGATGAGTGAGACGATAAAGAGGATAGAAAAGTTGGAAGGGGAAAAAGAAGGAACAAAAGTATCGAGAAGAAAGAAAAAAGTAATTAGGGATGAGAAAAAAAAACAAACAAGGGTTCAATGGGCAACCTGTCTCAGCCCTTTCTACCCCAAATTCTCGGATGCTTCTATCAGATCTTTATTTATTTCCGTCTCTTTCAACAATCCCTGTCTACCTTGTCAAATGTTGACTTCAGATCTACAAATATTGCAAACATTTTCCTCCCTTCTCTCCTATCTCCCTATTAAGAACATCTTTTAGTATGTATATGTTGTCCACTGTTCCCCTTCGTCTCCTAAAACCCATTTTCCAATCCGATATCAACTTTTTTTTTTTCTATTTCTTTCTCCAACAGTTTTCTTATTATTTCACTGTAAATCTTATATCCGACATTAAGGAGGCTAACTCCTCTGTAATTTCTCTCTTTTTTCTTATCTCCTCCTTTGTATATTAGACGAACTATGGCTTCTCTCCATTTTCTGACAACCTTCCTCCTTTCCATATTTTTCAAATATTCTTCGTAATCTCTCTCCCATTGTTTCCCCTGTATATCTCCACTGCTCTCCTTGTGTTCCGTCTGTACCTCCCGCTTTTCCTTTTTAATTTTATTTAACACTTCTTCTTCTTCTTAACTTCTTACAATATTGCTTCCATTTTCCCTTCATTTTTGCTTCTGTTTTATTTTTCTTCCTTCTTCTTCTCATGAACTGCCAAACTTGTCCTTCGTTTCTTATTTCCTCAATCTCAATCTATTATGTATTTTTCTTTTTCTACATTCTTCTTTGAATTTCATCCTAATATTTTTATATTCTGCAATTTCTATTTTCCCTCTTTTCCATTTTCTTTATTTACTATCCTCATTTCTCTCTTTGCTTTATTGGCACTTTCCATTCCACCATTCATTTCGTTTTCCCAATTCTTTTGTTCTTGTTCTAAACTTTTCCTTTTTGTTGCTTCCTCCATTTGGTTTACTATCTGGTTTATCTCTTCCTCTATTCCACCTTCTGACCTTTGCTTTCTCTCCATCTTTTCTTTGTACTCTTCTATACTTTCTTCCGTCCATACCTTCACTTCTCTCCACTCTTCTTCTTCTTCTTTTATACCTTGTTCTCCCTCTCCCACTAAGGTCACTTCTAGCGGTTGATGGTCGAATCTTCACTTACACCAATTTTAAATGTTTCTATTCTTCAATACTCCTCTTATTTGTAATTACATAGTCTATCACCGACTGCCCTCTTTCTCCAATAAAAGTGTATTCCCCTTTCCCTCCTTCCTCCGTGTTTCCGTTTAATATTAATTTCAACATATTGTAAAACTGGTATGCAAAAAAACTGAATAAAAAGCATGAATTTGGGATTAAAAGTAAAAATAAGGCACTTATTACAAAATTTCTTACATTACGTTCTATTTCTGAACCGTTGTTTAACGACGGCCTTTATTATTTAAATAGCTACAAATTGATGTATAACAAGTCATATTTATTCTGAATAATGCAGCTGTAATTTGCTTTTTTAAATTGCATTAAATTTCAGAACGCTACAATACCACAACTCCCCTTCCCCAATGGAACAAATGTAGTACTCGTATGCAATGAATTTTATCGCCATAAGAAAAAATACACCAATGTTGCCGTTACAGTGGAAGACTTTTTCTACGGCAGTTCTGAAATTGAATATACAGAGGATGATATAGCTACTGTAGAAAGAAATCTAATATACAACAGGAATTATACGCGATACTACCGCCACCAATTCGTTGGTGTTGATAAGAATGAACTATATTATATGAATTGTATAAAAACAAGTTCTAGGTCATCCACGTAATTTTTGTCATACTTAAGGTAGGTCATGGTTGGAGTTGATTTACATGGAAAGCTATAAGTCCTCCATATATGGGTGACTTATAGCACCCGGATGACTTAGCACATGCAAATTGTCTATTAGCGGAGGACTTTAACACTGCGGTATGTATATATATATATATTAGCAACTTTGCCGACAGGTATGTAAAGCAGTTACATAGTCGATTCTTCAATAATTATAGCCAACATAACAGTTGCAGGTATAAAATTTCGAATCGCCTGCAGTAAAGTACGCAAGAGGTTGTACAATAGCAAACAAACACTGAGAATCACCCGACAGCTGTTTCGTCCTTTTGGGACTCATCGGGGAGTGATAGAACTCGAGTGTAACTTCGCTATTGTACAAACACGCTGTCGACTATATGCCCTACTGGAGGAGTCGACACTAGATGTCGAAAAAACTTATCGTTTAAATATTGTGATCCCTCAGTAGGGCATATAGTCGACAGCGCGCAACCACACAATCAGGATGAATAAGACACTGTCGAGTACAAATAAATTTGTCTAGCGACGCAAAGTTATTCACCATTACCTTGTGATAAGTTAATGATATCATACACGTATCATTCATTAATGCGTCCTTTGGCTTGTTCGCCATCAATAGTTCCAAGTTTATAGTTAATGAAAGGTAGTAGCGCTGTTAATTGGATTGCTAAAACTGAAGTAACTGTAAAGCAAATGCACTGGCGGCGAATTAGGTCTGCGGCAAAGATTCGAATGAACGCCCCTTCCAGTGTTAAGACGAAACAACCAAACGTCGCTGGTGCCCGTTATCTGGAGAGACAGCATCCTGACCGGCAACTCCGAATAGCATCGGTTTTTTTTTTGAATACTAATCCTCAAGCCCCGCAATGGTCGAGATATTAACCCGTCCAATTACGACAGCATGTGGCAATAACGGTTCCAGAGGACATCCCACAAATCATAGACATAACCAAATTCCAACATACACAAAGGAGAATAATCCCAGAAATATGACAGGACAAAGAAACTGTAATAATTAGAACATAACACATAACAAGAAGAGCATCATCTTGCGGGCAATACCAGAAAAAGTTAGGAGCGTATGGCAAATGTAATTACGATCAGTAAAGAAGGTGGGGGGTGGATGCGCATATAAGGAAAGAATGTTTTGCAAATTTGTGCGGAATGGGGATTCCCGCTGAAACCAATCGACGTTAGAGGTATCGTTCAAGAATTCCTTAATAAACGAGGCATAAAGATATAATAGTTTAACGATAATCTCCCTGGGGCAGACTGGTTCGAATGCTTCATGAAGTGACACGAAAAATTGACGGTTAAATTAGCAGATAACACCAAAAAAGACCTGAGCAGCTGTAACTTATGACGTGGTTGCGAAATACTTACAGAAATTTGCCAACGTTGTTTGGGATGTACCACCACAAAATGTAGTCAACTATGCCACAACCAATTTTGTTGACGATCCAGGCGCATGCAAGATTGTGGTAAAAAAAGAAACTAAGCATGCATACAGAACCCTGGACAGTTCGAAAACAAGCACGACTGTAATGCTTGCAATAGCTGCAGATGGCACACGTTTACCTCCTTATGTCGTGTATAACGCCAAATATTCCTATATGGGATGGAAACAAGGAGGTCTTCCTGGAGCAGAATATAATCGATCGAGGATGGCTGTCAGTGTAATACAAGAATACCAAAATAATGGCATTCGTTTTGCTTTACTTGGACCAATTCAAGACGGGCCAAAGCATTGCACCTAAGAGAGGTAAGAAAAAAAGGATTGTACCTGCGAAAATCATCGGCTTACATGATCTCAAACAAGTCAACAAACCAGAAACAGCCCTAAAAACGTAAGAGAAAATATAAATCTGAAAGTGAAGAGGAGCAATAGATATAGAGGAGATTTTTAATAGCACCGGCTCAGAATTCGATGAGGAACACCAGCAGCAGTATAGCATAAGGTTTGCTAAAATCAGTTACCCCAGAATGAAAAACAAATTGCAGTAGATGCCGTGAAATTCGACGAAAAGTATCTTAGCGTCTGTAGCGCGCGTGTATTACTATTTCCCCTCACGCGATGCTCCGCCGGCTCGGCTCCCTCTCTACTCGAGTAAATCCAGGCGCGGCCGTTCGAAGCGATGTTGCAAAACTGGAGTACCATACATGTTATAGTGTGTAACTTAAATTTTCAAAATCTTTTTGAAAAATTGAAATCGGCCGATCTCCCGAGTATTCAGGCTTCGGCAAAAATATTTTAATTCTCTACAACGTTTCTTTTTACTCCATTAACATTGGTTTATTAGTATTTAGTCAGGAAGGAAAAAACTAACCTTTTTGCACTAATTTGTTAATCACAAATTAATTAATGACAATCGCGTTTTGGTTTTATGTCTAAATTAATCGACTCATTGTCCTTGATATAATGGCACATGTCTCTTCCTATTAGTGTTTTTGTCACAAACTGGCCTATTCATAGAGTCAACTTTTTACAAGTGACTATGTCGAGCTACGACTTGTCTAGTAACAGTCACACAAACAGCAGGAAGCGACGGTTACTTATACGACTCTTGACGTCACACGTCACCCATTTGCTTTAAGCGGGAAATTTATTTTTGAATTTCTAAGAGTAATTTCTCAAAACAGTTATTCAGATTTGTTTTTATTTTAACAGTGCTTGTAGATACTCACAAACTTCAAGTTATTAATTTATGAAAAAAAAGTGTAACACCTAATTGTTAATGATTTTATTTACAAAAAACAATTTCAAAAAAAGAACGAAGCATTTGAAAAATTTAAAAATACGGGAAAATGGTACGTCAGTGAAGAAAGAGTACAATTTTTCTGGAGATACGCGTTTTATTTCTTGTAATCGTTTGATTCAGGAGTTATCCAGGTGTAAGACACGATGAGAATATGAGGTCAACGCACGTGGGCGAATGCGGTCGGATTTAAATTTAAACACCAATTCGACTTGGAATTATTGAAGCACACATTAATAATTTATGTGTAACGTTTTTAACTTCAGGAGGCACGCCAAACACCCAAGTAGAAGGAAGTAGAAAAATGTCCGCCCGTCGTCTTCGAAACTTTTGTTAATTTAATTTTAACAAATGGAAAATTAGCGACATGCGCGGCAAATTCGACTTTTGTCGTAACCTGTTACACACGACACACGTTTTTACGAGGCTCTCGACATACGTTCTACTTTTGCAAGTAAACCCGTAACAAGTAATATAAAAATATGAAAATAGTAAATTTATGTTTTTAAATGGAACACCCTGTATATAATGAAAATATATTTGTACAGAATACTACGGGTTTAGCACTTTTCGTTTCGGCGTTATTTCACTTTTCTCAGAAAAAAGGTTTACATTTGGTAGATCACTACCCAATAGCAATGGAACACCCTGTTTATTTTTACATAATTAGTTTTATCCTGAAATATGCTATAATGGAATACTACGCGTAGTATACAGAGTAGTGATGGCAAAAGATCGATTAACCGGTTAATATATTTTCGATTAATCGCGGTTTTTGAGAAAATCGATTAATCGGTTAATCGATTTCTATAGTCAACTATCGAAACAGATTTTTAAAATCGGTTTTCAAGGCGACTTTTAAAATCGGGTTTTAAGTCGATTTTAAAATTATTTTAAAACTTGATTTTAAAATCGCTTTAAAAAGTCTATTTTTAAAAACGGTTGTAAAGTCAATTTTATGAATCGGATTTTAAAATTTGTTTTATAATGGGTTTTATTGATTTTTTAAATCAGTTCTTAAAATGTTATTTTTATCAATTGTAATGGCGAATTTAAATGCTGTTAGTAATATTAATCGATTAAAAAATTAAAAAAACGCGGAATAAAAGCCAGGAAATAAAGCTAATGGACAGAAAATAGTAGCTGAAGATCAATGTCTAAAATGTCATTATCGAACTTTTGATACCTTAGCGCAGAGGCCGGAGTAATTCTGACTCTTGAGGCAATATTAAATAAATAAATAATTGAGGAAATGAATGCTCATCATGAAGCTGTATGTTCTATGTTGACCAAACGTTTGGATGCTGCATATTTTTCTGCTTCAAAAACGTTAACATATGTAATTTGTAATTCGATCTTAATAATCCATCTAAAAATAGATTATAAAAACGATTTTAAAAACAGATTAATAACTGTTAAAATTGACTAACAAACCCACTATAAAACTAGATTTTAATATACGATTTTCGAAAAGTAACCGGTTAATCGATTTTTTCGGTTAATTGATTGTTTCTAAAAACAATTAGTCGGTTTTGGTTTTGACTTTTTGCCACCACTAATCTAAAGTGTGCTGAAACGCAAAAAGTTGAATAACTCTTTTTTATAAATGGAACAGCATCTATTTCTGTTCACGAGTCGATTTAGTATTTCATAAGCTTTCAACTGGTATATAATTTGTATGGTGAATTCTGGATAGTTATTGAAATTAAAAAAAAAACTATTTTATTATGAAGAAGTTGTTCAGTTTTGCAAGTAGACTGCTGTAGATGACAGTGCAATTATCTACATTGTTATTGTTCTACATTTTTGTTAAAGTCTGTATACTATTGGCGCGGAGTAATAAATCATAATTGCTTGAAATAATTCTTTATTTTCTTGTGAAAACAGGTACTTCTACGGTTAAGTAAAACCAATAAATTCTAACCAAAATACGACCATTGTGCCGCTCTTTGCAGCATATCGACCCATCTAGAGTCTGAGACAATAGTTTAATCTGTGTAAACACGTTGCCATCAGCCCAGGTATGACGAAACGAGAATCATAGCCGTAGATGTGGGTATTATACCAAGATACAAAATAATGGTCATAAGCAAAATGTGTGTGTTACGACATCTCGTGTAAAAACATTGACACGTATGAATAGTATAAACTAAGAAAAATGCCAACAGTTAATTGTAACGACATGTTTTACACGAGATGTCGTAAGACACACATTTACTTATGTTCATTCCTCCACGAGAGTTTAAAAGACCAACCGCCGTCTTGTACAGTTGTGTACCGCACTTAAGTATACACCTCTGATGAGCTCATAATAAGAGCGAAATACGGCATCAGGTGTTCTTTCGTTGCGTGTTATGCTTCTGTACAAGTTTTATTTGGCTTTATCGACACACGTGTGTTTCTAGCATTAAAGCTGTCGCTTAGATAGCGCTATGCACTTTAAACGCACACATGTCGTTACAATTAACTGTTGGCATTTTCTTAAAAATAATGGTATATAATACGTAAGAAGTAAAATTTGTAGATTCCACAAAGTAAGGATTGAAACAATAAAAGAAACCACATAATAATTCAATCAAGGTAGATTTTACTATTATAATATATTTACCTGCTAAAAATATGATTTTCCAAACGTATTGGGTACCTACGCCACTGCAATACGGGAGATTCGATAATTCTGACGGGTTTATTACTCCGCGCCAATTCACAACATTAATTAATCAATGATTTGGTGAAACCGATTGAAAAGTTGTTAAGCTAGCAGAATATTCCATCAAAAGTATCCCGATGAGGGACTATCCCAACGCATTTCTTGGATATGTTTGTGATATTCGCTGACTTGCAAAATGAATAACTTATTCATAATAAAAATTTTTGTCGAAAATGTCAATAACCATCCAGAATTCACTTTACAAACTGCATATTAGTGGAAAGCTTATGAAATACTTAGTCGATAGAAATACAGGATGTTTATTTATACAAAACTAGCGGTCCGGTACATGCTTCGCTACGTATAAAGTGAAAAAATTAATTTTAACATCAAATTCATTTATTCAAACAAAAAAATATTTTATTAATTGCTAGTTATTTTAAAACTTAATCCAAAACATTTGGATAAACAATATTTCTTGTTTTCCATTTTGAACATGAATAAACAAACGGCTGGGGGTACCAACTCTGGAACAGAGCAACATAAAGTTGGCCATGTGAAAAACATGATTCCTCCAAATTCACACCACAAACGTTAAGTGTTTGCCCTTGGGCCTTGTTGATGGACATCACAAATAATAAACGCACAGGATATTGTAATAGTTTGAATTCAAATGGAATATCAGTTGGAATCATAGGGATACGCGGTATCAAACAAACTTCTCCTTTTGATTTAGCACTTAAGATCGTAGCTTCAATCAAATTTGGCAATAACTTTTTCGCTGCCAATCTGGTGCTGCCAATCTGGTGCCATTACACAGTTTTGATGGATTTATATTTCGCAATAATATAATCAAAGAACCAACTTTCAGATTCAAGCAATGCGGTGGCATACCAGCCGGTTCCAATTAATTTAAAATTCAATTGGATAATTCATTGCCTCATTGATTGATTCATAACACTGTCAATTGATTTATATGTCGTGACTACACCTGGCAGTTTCGCTTGAATTTGAAAATTAATGGCATTGATATTATTGTTCTTCGGTTTCAATTTGACAGCACAATCCCCAATCGAAAATCGTTTGTAGTTTACAAATTCATCGATTCAATTGTTTGTAGTTCAAACCTGTAATTAACTACAAATAAATTAAAAGTATTATAACCCTGAAGTTAGCTGACATGAACTATTGGAATTTCCGTAGAGAGAATATCAACCAGGAAGATTATTCAATTTGAATTTTCCTAAACGGAGCATATTCAATTTCATTAAATTTAGACGTGATCATTTATCGTTTTCTGTCTTTCTTTTCCGGTACATGGGGTGATAAATGAAGAATCGCTCGACCGATTTTGTGCAAACTTCACATAAACCATCTACTAAATAGTCCGAACAAAGACTAAACATTTGGTTTGGATAGGTGAGCCTGTTCTTGAGTTATAAAATTACAACGAAAAGTGGCATTGATTTTATATAGATAGATTTGTTGTGGTTAATCTGGACTCTGAACTATCGAATGTGATCATTTTATTTCTAACAAAAGTTGGCCCATTGTATTTTGCACAAAGACTCACTATTTGTTTATGTTAAAACTAATTATGTAAAAGGGTGTTCCATTTAGAAAAACATAACTTTGGTTTACCATTCTGTATAGAAACACCCGTACATAATTCAAATTTTTAAAATGAGCTTATTTGGTGGTAAAATCGTATGTCGATATCTTCAATAGCCCTGGATCACCATGTTTAATAATAATAAGTTTAATAAATGGTTCTTCTTTTAGATTTGTAGAAATAAATAAAATAATCGAACCGCCATCTTGACTAGATGAATACATCATTACCAACCGACTTATCTACGTTGTGATCAGTACCTCTGTCCTCATCAGAATGTGAAGTTTCTGAAAATGCAATATATATTAATTTACTTTAGTTGTTGAAGCGACATACAGTCTGTCCATAATAAAATCAGCACCATTGTTGGCAACTTTGTTACTATTAACAATATGATGTTGATTAAATTACCAAAGTAGTAGCTCTTTTCTTCCGATTACGATGGTAAAATTTTAAAAACAATTCAGTTTCCCGTTTTCGAAATATTAAATAAAACACAAATTTAAAAAATATAGCAAATCCATAAGGTAGCTTTACACTTAGGATCTTGTTACTTACCTCTAGTTTTCGGAAAAAATTTGGTGCAAAATGTACAAAATCAAGCAAAACAAATTGAAAGTAGCTCTTTGCATGGCGGTGCAAATAAATTTAATTTAAACTTAAGAAATAGAGGCAGGATCGTAACAAATATGGTCATATGGCACTATTAAACGAACTAAGATATAGATGCTGATACATTTAAATCTTATTAGATTTTGTTTCTAAACAAAACACAAAGAAGAGAAAAGATATAAGTGCTCAGGAAAAAGTAGTAGCTACTTTACGTTATTTAGCTACTGGACTTTGTTTTGAAGATCTTAGATTTTACCATCTTCCTTATGTCACATCATACCATAAACATGTGAAGTCATATACCAGGTTCTTTAAGAAACATACATCAATGTAAGTTTATCAAGCATTAAATTAATATTAGATTCTAGTATAGTTTAAACATGAGATAAATTTATGCAAAAGTAAAAAGTTAAAATTATAAATTCCGACAACAAAACGTACTCTTCAAATTTATTTCTTTGTTTGTAAATTTTCTGTATGTGACTCGAAATCCATATTATCTTTAGACGTTGTATAAAATTCCATTATAGTTGTTGAGTGTGAATGTGCCTTGTCTTGTTCTGACTTGACAATGCGGGAGCGATGTAATTTTCCAATATTAGTTGTCAGATGAATTTGATAATATCGTATATGTACTCAATGGTCTAGATGTTTGTTCACATAGATTAGATAGGATTGTTGTAGATGTGAGCTTACCTAAGAACCCTTCAGTGACAACTGTATTAATCAAACCTGGGGTCCAATCTTTTTAATTGTTTTGCCCAAGAATTTCCCACTGCATTATATTCGTCAATATCATTTTTGTTTTGCAGTTTGTTTTGCAAAACGCAATAAAATTTTGATCTGTTTTAGTAATGCTTTTTTCCTTGGAGACTGCTCTGCAGATTTCCGTTTTGAAAGAGTTTCTGATATTGGCGTTGAAACAGTCTTAAAGATAAAATTAACGAATAAATATTTCTTTATTACAGTTTCCATCAACAAAGGATGATTGGCGTTAAATAGGGTTCGAATTTAAAAAAATGATAGTTTTTAAATTGCAAAGGAGCTTTTGATGGGAAGCATATCGAATTGTTCCTCCTCCTCATTTTGAGCACAATACTACAACTATGAAAACTTCGTTCTAATAGCGCTTATACGGAAATTATAAACTTTGATTTCATCGTTGTTCCTAAAAAATGAAAGACATTCCAATGGGGAGTTTTGGAGTATACAAAATTTTATGATAAATTATATTTTTATGCGAAGAATATGGTTTTTGTTTCAGGTCAGTTACAGTTGCCAGACAATGATGAAACGGATGAAGGTCTGAATTTTGTTTTCTTACGCAACGAAGAATTTTCATTCAATGAACATGTTTTGAAACCGTGTCCCCACAGTGATTTGTGCTATGAAAGAGAATATTTAATTACCGGTTATCAAGAGCACGAAATGTTCCTGAGAATGCTTTTGGTTTACTATTTGCACCTTTGATATTGCATTTAAAAAGTAGATTTATTGAGAATCAGTTTTGACCATTCTTTTAGGTTCCTTCGTGGCTATAATAAAAATATTTTAATTATACAAGGTGTCCCACTTTCATTGACCAGTTGTCAACTTTGACATTTTAAATAAATAAAACACATATTTTTATCTACGTGAAAAACTATGGTGACTTTATGTATTACGAATTTTATTGGCTTTCAGATATTTAAGATTTTTCATGTTATTATTTTATATAACAAACTTAGAACGATAAATCTTAATTGTCCGTGGTTGGTTTAAAAGTTGACATTGGTTATTCAAAGTATGAAAAAAAAATCTCAAACTCTGTAATTGAAAATAATGAATAACTTAGTAAAATCAAATGGAACACCCCGATTCTTGTAGAATTAAATTCTCTGCAACTTTGCAATTGATGTTTGTCTACCAAAACTCAACCGTTATCCGTGAAACTCGTTTTTTTTAAATCAAAAATACACGTTTCATCAAAACATTTTTCTTGACAACTCGAATTATAAAATAGATCATCAAAATTAGAAAAAAATCGCTGGACAAATTATTTTAATTAGCTAAAAGGAATATCTGAAAAAAACTGGAAATGTCAAATACGAAAAGGATTCCTAGTAAATGTGTTAGCATTGAATTTTTTTTGTAAGATATTGATATGGTATTGAACGCGATAAGGATGGAATTTGTTTTTCTTAACACCTTGATTACAGGGGTTTTCACAGTTACAAAGGTATCTGCTATTTGTCGTACTCCAAAGATTCTCAACTGATGAAAACAATAACGATATCAAATTGCATATCCTCTTCAATACAAACATGTTTCTTGGTATTTTTCTTGTTGTTGGAAATTGAATCTCACTCAGGAATATCGTTGTAGTTACAGATTATTTGTTTTATAAGTATGAGTTGCCAATAAACAACTTCCATATTCGATTTTCCCATGGAATAAACCATACTAACTAATTCTGCAGTCGAAAACTCACTCATTATTACTAACAACACAAAGGATACAATAAAATTGTGATATATTGGACAATTACTAACGCAATCGTGACATCAATAAACTTTTTTTTATTGCCTACTCAATTATTTTATGATAATTTTCAATAAAATAAAAATGAGTTTTCATGTATAGTAAAATTCTAGAGAATTTAATTATACATCGATCTGGAAAAAATATACAAGGTATTTCATTTGATTTTATTAAGTTATTCATCATTATCGATTACAAAATTTGATAATTTTTTTATATTTTAATAAGTTGTTGTTTGGATTGGTTTCTTTTGTTTTACTTCACTTTCATGCGTTTCGCCTTCATTATTCTCTACAAACATTTGACCATTCTTCTCGTTCGGTTCTTCGTCTTCAGTAATTTCATCCACTTCCGCTGTTCCTTTAGAATTTATATACTTATACTACTTGTTGGTATTTCTTGATCAACAGTAAATAACAGTAAGTCTTAATACCATAATATTGGATATATACGTTGTGGTTTTTGCCCCACTCCTTTTTAGTTGCAATACTTTTTATTATTTATTTTTTTACTACATAGTCTTGGTTTGCTTCAGAATTCACTTTTGCAAACTTTAATTAATTTATCGTAAGCTATATTTTAAAAATTTTTGTTTGTATAATTTTTACATTAGATTTTTCATAAACAGAGATTTGATTTATAAACTTTAATAAAATTCACTGTCAACTCTTTAGAACAGTATCTGGTGTCCGCCATGATAAATAGAATTGACAAAAGAAGTTTAAATTGTAATTGTTTCTAGAAAGTACCTAATCAAGGCCCTGATTATACGAATATGTAACTAGTCATATTTATATTTGATTAAAATACAGTATACTTTTGTTTAATTATTCAACACTACAATAAAGCTCACTGCGTACTTTTGACGATCCCAGGTCTTCACGACAAGTAGCCACGATTTTCGCGTATATCCAATTCGTAGGATCGTAAGTGTAAAGGTATCTTAGCTTGAGGGAGATTACACATGCCCTTGTGGAAAGTAGACATCTTTGCACGGTTATGGCGACACGTAAACGGTATGGTACTTTAAGAATCTTATACTGTAGTTAATTCTGAAGACATTGGATCTAAGAATACATCTTTTGACAAGTATGGCGTCGCCGTATCAGTACGGCATATTGCTTTTTCGTAGTTTGGCTATCCCCTGATTAAGTTTCAGCTTCGGGCTTGTTCCCTAAAAACATGTAATTTTTTTGACACATTCAAGAAATCGCCCAAAGGGGAAGGTGGAATCTGACGACCACTGTACTTGCATTTTCGCGCAAGAAATATTACTGAATAACTTCCCCTGAGCCTTAACGTGTGGCAAAACATAATGATTTTCCTGCTCACGGTTTAAGAACCAAACGGATTTGGGTGTCAGTCAGTTCAGACATTTCTTCTGATATTGAACTTTTAATTGATTGTGTGAGGTCTCGAAATGTTATTTGGAACCCAAATGATGATGATTACAAGAACAGAAACGATGCGTAATCAAATTGACTGAAATGTGACACTTGTTTTAAAGCAAACGCGCATGAGCTAACGTAGTCAAAACGCGTGGCCAACGCATGATTATCTATAGCTTTGTATGTAATTTCGAACATAATCTCTCGGGCATCAAAACGACACTGCGAGTTGTAAAACGCTTCATTATGCTCTTATACATCAATAGCTTTATTTATGAAGTTCATTAAATTATTAAGTGTCTTAAAATTCTAAACGTGGAACATTAATATTGTTCAGGTTTATGGGGTCATAACTGTAAACTGATATTACTATTGTCTACAGTTATAGAAATGACGTTCTTTATTTATTTTTCTAAGTACACACTATGTAATTCATTGTATAAAAATATAAACAGTCAATCGTGCGTTTGCTAGTGTTGTTCAGGAATTAATTCCATATGAAGATTTCTGAATGATCGACGAACTCTTCTAATACAATCATTAGTTCCCGGATTTTTAACGAATCCAGGGTTGCAAATACAAAAGTTTGGTGCACTGCATTGTCCATTAAGACAACCACCAGGGCAATGAGCTAAACAACGATTTGCAGCTGTAGGTGATGGATCTTTTATATAGCCCTTCTTGCATGTGCATGTATTAGGTGCCGTGCAATCAGCATTTAAGCAAGGCTGCGCACAAAACGGTTGACACGTGGTGCCGGTAGGATCCAAATTCCACCCTGGCTGACAATTGCATTTATTAGGTCCGGTACAAATTCCATTGACGCATCCTTTTGGACATTGCGGTTCGCAAGCCTTATTTACTTTAACAAAGCCCATAGGACAAGAACATTCGTTTGGTCCCACGCAATGACTACCTGTCGGACATCCACCGTCACACTGGAATTCACATCTTCCTGAACCCATATTCTTTTTGTATCTAATAAAAAATATATACCTAGACTAAGACCTTGACAGGTTGTCATAAACTTACCCTGACATGCATGAGCATATGTTTGGTGCAGTGCAGTTTTCAACGGTTCCACATCCACCGACACACGCCGGAACACAAAATTGGTTTAGAATCAAGAACAAATCTACATTACAGGAACATTTTCCTTGTATAGTGCAAACGCCATTTAAGCATCCTTTAGGACAAGTGGGAATACAGTTGTTGCCCAAATCTCTTATGTGGCCCGGTAAGCAAACACAAACGTTAGGTGAAGTACAATTTCCATTTACACATCCATTGTCGCAAACCGGCTCACATTTCAGAGCAACGTGTGCTTTTGGTTTGTAGCCAGAACAACATATTTGTGATTATGCTGTGTCCTACTTTAGTCTGAAAAAAAACAAAAAATTAAAGAAAGTGGTTGAAGCTATGGAGTAAAATGCAATTATGGAACTGTGAGTTTAAATAAATTATTTGAGGAACCCGTCAAGTCCCATAAACTAAGTTCTGATATAATAATAGAGCAAATCGTCGTTATATCGAGTTTAAAGTAAAAAAAGTAATATACAGTGTGTCCCACGGAAAAGTTATCATAGGTATTTACTATGTTAATTTAAAATTACGTATACCTTTTTTCTGGAACAATTCGAACACAATATATTATGTTGAATAGATAAAATAAAACAAATTCATGTCTAATAATCAATATTGAAAGCTAGTATTTTACTAAAATGAGTGAAAAAATTTTTTTGTGAAATTTTATTTATTAACCGAATGGATTTTCATTTATTAAGCGGGCTTCGTAGACGAATAGGTTAATTGGGTAATATTTTCTTTATTGACTTTGTTGTCATTATAATACCATTTTTAAGTGAATTTAACATTTTGAAAAAAAGATTTTATAAAAAATTCTTATTAATAATAACATCGATTATAATTTTATTAACAGAAAAAATTACGACAGTCGGGATCAAACCTGGATTTTACGCGTAAATCATTACAAAAATTTTACTGTTTTTTTTTTATTAAATACACTTTAAACACTTACATTACCACATAAATTTGTTCTCATTTATCTATCTAATAAAATATTAATTTTGGATTTAATATAGAAAATCCCTATGTAAACTTTTACGTGGGACACACGGTATAATGTCTATTACCGTGCAGAAAAGACTGCCTGGATTTGTCTAGTTTTTAAAGCAGACAAAAATACGCTTTGCTATTAAAAACAGATTTTTAATAACATGTCAAATAATGGAATATGTGAATGTGTCGGGTTTCTCAAATTAGTGATTCAAATATTTTTCACTTTGACCAACAATACACAGGGTGTCTCACGACGATTTGATAGTTCATTATATCTACTATAAAAAAGACTTCCGGTTTTCTTGGAATTTCCTGTCACCTGACTTCAACTTTTTCTTCAAACGAGACCACCTAATATATTAACACATGTTTAGCAGTCGTTTGAAAAAACAAATTCATCCATACTACACTTGTCATGATTGTAGGGTGCAATAATGATAATATGGGTCATTAACTGAATAGGTACAGGTTCAAAAGTAGCACCAAAAATAAATAATTTTATTAAAATAAGTAATTGACGTAAATATTTTTTGATTTACTTTGTGTTTTCTATTATCTCTGATACGTATTTTAATAAAATTATTTACCGTTGGTGCTACTTTTTCATTATTGCATACATGAACCATGACAAGTGTGTTATTATATAGGTTATCCTATTTGAAGAAAGAAATTGAGGTCACGTGACTGGAAATGAGAAGAAAACCGGAAGTCGTTTTATAGTAAATGTAACATCGTTTTTGACAGTTTGTAACCTAGCGAAACTACCTAACTTCTAGAGTTATGGTGAATGATGAATTAACTGCTTCATTTAAAAAAATTGTATGAATATACAAGATTTTTAAATTACATGAAAAATGAGGCTTACTAGGAAAAAGAAAATGGCAACCGCAAAGTTAGGGTTAGCAGTTAGTTCTTTAAAAAACAAAATACGGTTTGAACGAATGTGATACAATCTATTATGTGCCAAAAAGTAACATTAAATCGCCATATGGACTCTAAAAAAAAAAATTGATAATGAGATAGTCAAATTTTACGGTGGGGTTCCTACATTTTCTGCTACTCTAGAAAATGAAATTTTAATTGGGAGAAAGGTTTGGCTGGAAGAAGAGGTATTACAGCTTTATGAAGCGACATTCGCACTTAGCTTTAAGAACTCCAGAATGTATTTCACTAGTGCGAGCTAAAGGTATTAACAGAGAGAACGCAAAGGAATTTTTTGATCTTCTTGTAAAATTTCTGATGATAATGGGTAGAAGGAACGCGAATGTTCAATATGGACGAAAGTGGATTTTCCACTGAGAGTGGATATATAGCACACATAGCAAAAATCTTAAAGCTTTGGAATTATCTCGGAACTCAGGAATTATAACTGCTAGTTCACAGCACACATAAATTACAGCCACGGTTGTAGCGGTTTTCAAACCACTTAAAACCTTTAATACTCAAGAAATGTAAAAATGGATGTGCACCAATCCTAGTAATCCTGTGTCGACATTACGTGAATATTTACCCCATCGTACAGACGTACAAATACAACTGAAAATGTAGCTAGTGGGTTCAAGACCGAAAAAACTTTGCTGCTGCGGATAATCTTTGACACGAAAACGTAAATATTCTAACTGACATGCAAGCTATATCACAAACTGTTATTGAAACTTTTTACTTCAATTTTTTTATTTATAGACAATCTTAAATGTCCACTTAGGAGCAGTCTATACTGCATGTTTCTATCGATAAAATCTCCCCGATTCCCAATCTAGCTCTAACAGGGAGAAGCCGTGCAAAAAAAAAGAAAGATGCTCAACAAGCTGTAAAATTACAAGTAACCCTGTGACGGTATTATTTCGCAAATAGTTGATTTCTAGACTCCCTACAGTATAGGCAGCCGTGTTTACGCTCATGCGTTTGAATATGAATTTTTATATTGAACAGTCTTCTGGGGATTTTAGTTGTTTGGAATTGCCAGTTCCGATGATAGGTCTGTATTTGCAAAAGTTATAACTCACTTCCTATTTGCTAACTGTCCCGAAAAAGGTGTACATGGAAAATGCTATGTGATTTGTAATAGCGCTTGAAGTAAAATCATTCCTTTCAAATTAGAGAATAAGTCTTCGACTACTGTTCTTGTGTAAGTACTTTTTTTTACTTTCCTTGGTTTTAATAAAATATTTGCTCTTACTGGTTCTATTAATTGCAAGCACTTTTTTTTCTTCTTTTGTGGGTTTTCCCCTTTGGCTTATTCTGCTGGTCATTGCAGACTTACTCCGTTTCAATTAGTCAATGGATATTTAATTATGATCATGCTGGCAAGGATAATAATCCAAAAATTATAAAATATCGAAGTGGGTCTAGTATCACCCCAACGCTGGAATTTCAATCTACTTTGAAACCTTCTTCGGGTCAAGGACACCACCCAAAATAAGCCGTTTATCTGGTTCTTTGTGAGCAGCCCAGCAACTGTTATCAACGGAGTCCATTTTGGTTTTTCCTTTTCCTTCATTGGATAATAAAATATTAGATTTGGATACGGAAGCTGTCACATCTGCTGATTAACTGTCGAACACGGAAAACTTCCTAATTATACAAGCTAAGTTAATCCTTTTATGCATGTCATTCATAAATTTTGTCGCGTCCTATGTATACGTACCGTGGTCGTGAGTTTAGCAACGTATCTTTTTGGCGCTGCATAGATGATTTTGTGAACTAGAAAGATCTTTCAAAGTACCTTATCAATTTTTGTGCGCTTTTAATCTATTTAAATAATCGGCCAAGATCCGGTACTTTCCGTAATTGTTATCAAATACATGTTGAACAATATTTGTCACGTGAATCGCTTGCAGGGATTAATCGGTGCTACGACTGTCAAAATACCTAACTTATTTCGGGGTGTTTGTGCCACGAATTTGTATTCGTGTTTTAACTCGCTGTATGTGTGTTAATTAAACTCTAGTTGCTATAATAATATACATATTTTCCTTCATTTGAACGATTTTCAATCAGCCCACGACCACTTCCGACTAAGAAGAGCTGCCGGCAGGAATCTTCACTTACTACTGCTATATATTTATTTTTAGTTTGTTTACAAATAAAGCGTAACAAACCATATAAGGAAGAACGTGCTGGTAAGCTTAAAAATTGAGGGATACTAAAACATATATTTGGAAATAAGAAAAAAACATGATGACAATGCTACAAAAAACTCGCGATCTTCTAAACTTCTACTAGTTTATCCCTTCATCATAATGAACCGGATGTTGCGTCTACATCATCATGATATTGCATATTATGTAAGGAGGACAAACAAATTGACATCATACAGGGTCAAACTTTTCTTACACCTGGTAAAACTTCAACGATCAAAGTCAGGAAACTGACTTGAATTTAATTTCGGTTTATTTTTATGTTCAAACTTATTCCCATCCATTTACATTTTTTGTTGAAACATATTCGAGAATTGTAGCATGCAGAAAGAGTAACCGTAGTTGCCTACTATCTAAGGAGGTTTCCCTTTTAATGGTCTGGAACCTTTCGTCAGCTTGTTACAACTTTTTCCGATTTTTGAAGTTTTAAAGGGATATTTTATGTTCTATTTTAAAAATTAACTTTAATCCAAATATCTGAAATCCTAACCCTAACAATGACCTTTCCTAACCCAGAAAGTAACAATAAAAAGATATTGAAATATGACTAAAACACATTCAGTTTTAAAAAAGGAAACTATTGAAATTAGGGGTTCGAAAACATTTGAATTATTTTTTCGTCACACAACAATTTTTTGATCCATTAGATAATTACTGACATGAAAATAGCATGAGATTAATTGTTTTAACAGTATCTCTAAGAGAATTAATTATATCAAAAAATGATGAAAGAACAGTTGTTGGAAATTTTTATATCTACATTTTCTATTTAAACTATTTTTTCTAAACCCAATTTTTCTTTTCCTTTTTTTAGAGTATTTTAAGTTTTAATCTTAATACGTGTTCAACAGAGAGTCAATGGGTATAAAAACAAATATGGCCGCATTAACATCATCTAAACAATTAGATTCGCAAGATTTGCACGTTTATTTTCTTTAAACGCCATACCGTTTTTACGGCGCTTCCGGAATGTTTAGGTCAATAATACATTCGTTACATTTTTTTGCCATGTATTGTTTGTTTTCAGTTTTTCTATCAAAATTTCCACACTTTTTACATATTTCTACAAGTTTATTAATGTGGAGTCTGCGGTTTACGTGCGCTGTAACTAGCATTTACGTATTCTAGTAAGCGCTCAAAACCTAACCAATTACAAAAAAGCAAATAAAAACAACACTTTCGTCCAAAAAAACAGTTTTTAAATCTAATTAAAAATAGTTAAATGTTTTTATTTATTTTACTTCATTTTTATTTTTGCCATTTTTATATTCCGTTATTCTCATATAACTTAATAGGACTAAATTTTGAAATTTATGTATTTTGTTAACAAGGTTATCAAAAGTTTACAAAATTTTAAATTTAGATTTTGACATAAATAACTATTTACCCATAAATAGCACTTTTGGTTTTATGGATTCCAGAAAAATAATATTTTTTGAACTTTTGTTTTCGTATCTGAATAACCATGAGCAAGTAGTTGAAGAAGAAACTATTAGTTAAGTTATTGCGGATCGCAGTAAAATAAGAGACGATGCCACCGTGCTTTAGTTCTGACCTTGACCGAGACGTTTTAGGAAAAAAATATTTCTATTAAGGGTCATTCTCAGGAAAGCCAGACTTTTCAGGTCTCTGTTAAATTACCGAATTATTTTTTAACTTGTAACATATTTAAACAACAAAGACTCTTTTTAATTGCATTAATTACTTTTCAGTTCAAATATTTATTTTCTTTCTATTTTTAGACCGATTCACAGTAAGTGAAAAGTCACCTCCGTGAGCTGTCTCCCTCCAGAGATTGCAATGTGTTTCACTTCAGTAATATACAAGTAAAACTAGTCTTAAATTTAATATGTCTTAGAGAATAGCATTTCAATTTTTCTTATAATTACACTAAAAAAATACCACAAGGTGATGTCTTCCAAAATATGTCTCACCTCCGTTAATTTGTATTAAAATGGAAATTATAAAGCAGTGGTGGCATCTAGACAAATATTTGGTAAATAAGAACGTTCTGCTTTTACCAACTTAGTTGATACTGAGAGCATGTGTGAAACATAAAGCCATTTTGTGAAAATTATAGTGAAAAGGTAAGAAAGCTAATTAATTCAAGATGGTTTGTCACCTCCATTAACGAATTTAAAAATCGCTTTTATTATTTATTTCGTTGTCTATATTATAAAGCTTTGGTAAATGTTTTACACTTCATTCCGTAACACGTAAAGTTTCATAACCTCAAACAAGTCTCTTCATTTGTACACATACCTTAAAAGTTCTCACCTCCATAAACCTATCCTCCGTGAATAAGTATACTGACGGAGGTGAGAATTTTCAACGGAGGTGAAATAATATTTAAATAATGTTAATTTACAGGAAAATTGCGCCATTGAAATGAAAGGAAAGAGTACTGACCAAAAGCGAAAAGTTGTTCGAGAATGTATGAGAAGATCGAGAGACATAATAAAAGGTAACCCTCTCTTATATGAGGAGGCGAAAAGAAAAGAGAAAGAACGCTATCATGCAAGAAAAGCTGACTTCTCAAAAACTACAATTGTCAATACAATCAAGAAGTGCAATCAGCACATTTCGGAGGATCGAAGCCACAGGTTATATACAAGAAGCACCCAGAAAACTCCACTGTTGTGCCACTCTCAATTTGCACATTATCTGATAACTTACGACACAATCCGTCTGCAATATGTGCCCATTTACAATTAGCGATCGATGAAATTAAAAAAATTGTTTCTAAAATCGAAACCGTACACTTCTTATCAGATGGACTATCTACGCAATACAAAAACAAAAAAACATTTATCTTTATGGCAAATTTCCTCCTACTATATCGGAGTTAATTGCTTACGTTGGCACTATAGTGAAAGTGGTCACGGAAAAGGTGCACCTGATGGGATTGCGGGTTCGATAAAAAGAGAGGCTGATCGTTTGGTTGTTCTGGGGAAGGATGTTCCAGACTTTTCCAGTTTGGTAGATGCATTACAAGATTGCTCGAAAGTAAAAATTACAGCGTTAGATGCAACAAAAATTACAGACATAGATAATCTTCTCCCAAAAACTGTGTCTGTATTTAAAGGGACAATGAAGGTACATGAAGTGTGTTGGGCAAAAAAATTTGGAGCCGAATTACAGATGAGGAACCTTACATGCATCTCTTGTAGTGTAGAAGAAACCTGTCCACATTACGGATTAGGAAAGTTACGCATAGAAACTAGGTTATATCTCTTTAAATACTAATTGGATCTCATAATAATTATTAATTGTTTCAGATACAAATGTACTAAAGCAGGGGCGATTGAACGTTGATGACATTTATTCGTCTTCGGAGAGTGAGATAAATGAAGATCCAACTATCCAAGATCACAAACTTAAAATTGGCAAATATGTTATTGTAAAATTAGAAGGCAGAAAAATTGTTCGCCACTCCATAGCTATCCTACTCTCTGTAGATGGCAATGATGAGTACACCGTGAAATTTATGAAAAAAATAGGGAGCAGTACCTTTTGTGTTTCCAGAACGAGACGACATATATGTGGTAGATTCCTCGGACATCCAAAAAACTTTAAGTTTTCCGGAATATAACAAACATAATAATACATACACGTTTTCAGATCATTTAACATTTCCTAATTTGTTTTAATAATTCGACTTTTTTTTAAATACATGTTTATTTTCTGTAGTAATGGCACATTGTGATCTTTTATTGTCACCTCCATGAGCAATTCTCACCTCTGTTAAAAGGTTAATATAAAAAAAAAACGAAAATTTGATATAATTTCTATGATCTCTACTAATAATAATTGTATGTTTCTTTAAAAAACTGTTCTGTAAATAGCAATGTTACATTTTATTATCACATTATCACCTCCGTCAGAAAATATCACCTCCGTGACAAGTTTCATTTTCAAATACCTTAAAATTCAATTAAATTATTTTCATGATCTCGGATTTATATTTTAATTAGTTGGTAAAGACTTTTAAATATATAATTTTAATTTATTTTTTTATTTTAGTTTCAATTAGTATGGCAATTGTGAGAATGACCTTTAAAAGCTAAGGATAGTATCTAATTTAACTTAGGAATCATATTTGTTTCTAAAATTGCCATAATTGAAGGTATTTTTAAATTAAATCGATTGGTTAAAAAGTATTAAGATTTTTTTATACGTCTAGTTTAATCTAATTGTTAAATAATTAGTGTGTAAAAAAATAAAATCTTGTGTAAAAGTATACTGCATTTTAAATAGGACTTTCAGTATTAAACAATTTTTTTTGACCACGATGTCTGGCAACCAAGTAATAAGCAACATCCGAAATAAAATAAAAGTGAAACCAAATATGCAATAATTGATTCTATTTGCAAAATTAGATCCGACGTAGATAAAATATTGTATGAGAGACGTACACTCGCCTGCCGCTCTTGTTTTGAACTTCACAACTCGTGCATAAAACCCATATTCCATACATTTTTGTATCATAAATATATATTTGGACAATACGATTGTAGTAGTAAGTAGAATCGAACGAATAATTTTGGAGATAATAGCTGCCCTCCATTTGCACTAATCCTCAGTTAATTCCAAAAAGTGTGATTGGCTGTTTTGAATTTTAACCAATCAGTATTCTAAGAATAAGTAAGGAACTTCATTAATTTAGCAAATGAAAAGCGCCTATTGTTGAATTATAAGTTATAATATAATATAATTAAAGTATAACTCGTCACAAAAAAATTTTTCGAACTTGAAATTGTCTTTGTAAAAGATGTGGAGTAATAATGGGATGTTAAACTTTGAATATAAAAATAGTTAAAGGAATTAAACAAAAGCTAAAGTTATTAACATTCGGCACTCACGTAAACCGAGAAAAGTAGTTTGTTGGTGGTCATTACTATTACTACTCTGTGCTATTACTAATAAAAATAAACTAAAACAAAATATTGATTTTTATCCGAAACTGTTTCAAATCGATTTTGATAAAAAAAGGGGCGGGAGACCCTGTTAATAGCAGTTATTTTGAAGAAAGATATCACGTTCGGTCATGCAAATAAACAATTGTTTAATTAAATAAAGCGGGGATAATTACTGAGAAACCTCGGATAATGGTTCAAGCTTCAAGGTTTTATATCACGTAGTTTTCAAAAAACAAATCATCTGTAAAAAATCCCGGAAAAGAAGAATTGATAGAGGGAGATTAAGTTAATGTCAGAGTAACTATTCAAAGAAGGCTCTAAAACGTCTAATTTTAGTGCTTTTTATTGAAAAAAAAACATTTAAATACATCTACCTATTTTTATTACACCCAATAAAGCATATGATGAAGCATTTAGTCACGTTTGGCAATTATTATATAATTTGCTTCTTTATAACTTTACGTAATTATTTATAATAAAAAAAGATATTTTCCAAACCGTATAACAAACATAATAAGATGTTACACACAATTAATGACGTTTTTTTGTAGGTTGAACTATTGTTGTGCAAATGTGGAAAACCCAATTCAAAGTAATATTGTTCCATTATATTTCAAAATTAAATTAAACTTGGGAAATATAGTGCAGTGTTCATGACAAAGAATGTGCAATTATTCGCGATCAATAAAAACCAACTTACCCCATTACCTGCAGGAATAGGTCCACGTCTATCGGCTTCAGTAAGAAGGTCAATGGTTCTGCACAAAAGAAAATATGAGATATTTGTCCAGCTAAGCGTTAATGTGTTCAAGGTTGATTTCTATTAACACATGTAAACTCGTATGAAAGTTATAATTGCGCTAAGAAATTTTTGTTATATTAAATTTTACTAACATTTAGAATTTAAATTGAACACGTATGTAAATAATCTGAATATAATAGAAATTAGGTACTTACGGCACTTGCAATGTACAAACCCCAGGTCCTGGTGGTGGTGGTGGCTTCTTTGGCCCAACGAAACTTACACTTACATCTGGCCTTAACGTAGGAACATATGCATTACATATTGTCACTATACTAATAAAAATCGCAACCTTGTTCAGGGCCATTTTTGCTACGTATACTTGTTTGATGTTCTACTTAAGAACAACAAATGCTTATTTCGTATTGGTGTTCGTGTATTTATCACGACGGATGTTAGCAGATACCCACGAAATATTTATCGTACTATTCGTCCTTATGTATGCTCAAACGATTTGCGATTTTACTCTTCCAGGAAACAGTTGTTATCATTACTCTTGTAGTCCTTTACCAAATTGAAAGTTCTTTAGAAAGCTGTAAACGATTCAATTTGTTTAAACGATACTTAGCACAATTATTAGTTACGTTTATAATGTTCGTGTTCAGAATACAGATATTTTTCGTAAGTTTTGGTGAACTATAGATTCATCCTGGAACGGATGCAATCAATTAGGAAGTGAAATGATAATGCTTCTAGAATTGTTATCGAAATTATAATATTACCGGTTGTTGTTTATCAAATTTCTAATAAATGTTTCCATGTTGGTGATTTGAATTTCAATCGCATAACAAATATTAATTTCGAAGGATGGCTAATAGTTTCAAGGCCGATCAAAATCTTTTCAATTATTCATTTATAAATTGTAGATTAACAACCTTAAATAACATTTAATAAATGGGTTCCAAATATTGCCATTATGTAATCAATTTTTTGGTAACTGTCAAGTCTAAAAATAAATAAATTAGTTTTCATTGTTCTTTTTCTAGAAACAGTTCATCAAAACTATATTTTTGATATGTATCTTTGACTTCTTGAAGCAAATATGTGTATAATTTTTTTCCATGAATATACAATGTGAATCAAAAACTTAGAATCACAAATAATTTAGGAATAAATTTTAATTTGCGTTCGGAAATAATACTTAGAAGTAAAAGAGTGTATCATAAAAATCAACTAAACGAAAAGTATATAAGTTCTATTCCCTAGTTTTTTATACTATTAACTTTATGTAGAATATTGTTATATAAAGATCACGTGATTATAGAAGCTTGGCAATTATTTATCGGATCAAAAAGTTGTGAATAATTAAATTTAAAACGAATCGTTGAAGAAATTTTTTTGAAAACTAATGATCTAAAGCACCGTTTTGGTTATATTTCCAAAATTAAATCACATCTATGGAATTATAAAAAAGGCTGAGGACTGTTCCCATTATAACCTATGCAATGTGTGTCTCGACGATAGCATATTAGACGAATAATGACAACGAAAAAACCGATTCAGCTGAAAACATGTAGCTTTATACAAATGGACATGGTCTACTGGCTGAAAATATTTTCATTGCGGTGTCACTTCCGGTTATATTTTAAGCACAATGCCCCATTTTTGTTTTATTTTCAGTTTCAGCTTTTTTTTTCTACTACCAGGTTTAATTTTAGCTCTTTTATGTTTCATGAAATATTAATTTTTCATTAGATTCAAATTTTCATTGCTAACGCCTGAAATTGTTTCTTTTTTCTTAATAATGGTAAGAGATATGTACGCTAAAACTTGTAGAAGAAGAAGTAGAAGACGTTGTGTTTAAAATAACAAAGTTGGTATCCATTTTCGCTATAATCGACAATTACACCGCCATGAAAATATTTTCAGTAAGTAGATCATGTCTATTTGTATAAAGTTACAAGTTTTCAGCTGAATCGGTTTTTTCGTTCTCATTATTTGTCTAACATGCTATCGTCGAGACACACCCTGTATACTAAAATATACATAAACAAACAGAGTAATATTAAATAACATAAGGACAATAAATCCTCACCAATTTTGTTTTTAAAAAGATTAAGTGGCAATCCTGCGATGATCTTCGCTTAAGTTCAGAATTTAAACACTCGATTAATGATGACGCTGAAAAGACTGTGTATAAGTATATGCGCTGGGTAATTTAACACGTAATTCACAGTTTTGTATTATTATCAAGTTTTCATAAGGTTTGTTTTGAGCAACTTTCGTCATATAGAACTGGTTTTGACTTTGCATACGGGCGAAAGTTGCTCAAAACAAACCTTATGGAAACTTGAAAATAATAGAACTACCTAAGGATTAGGTTGGTTTTGAGCAACTTTCAAAGTAAAAACCAGCGCCATATCAGCAAAAGTTGCTTAAAACAAATGTTATGGAAACTTGAAAATAATAGAAGAATAGTGATTTACTACGCTCAATGACTTACGTTAAATTGCCCACGCGTATGGACTATAGTTGCCCGACCCTACATTAGCAAAGGGGCAAATATCCATTTCGTATATATTTACAGAAAAGTGAAATGAGATTTTTGTAAAGGATATATGAAAAACATATAATCAAGAATTATGAGGATTACAAGATGTTAGAATGTAAGAGGTATTAAATAAAAACATGTACACTCATGAAATTTAAAACTTGGACACCACAATTTCTGTAAACAAAAGTTTGCACATTGTGAAACGGGCTTAAGGGTATCATTTACAATTCTAACAGCAGGTAGTCTCAGCAGGGGTTATCTTATAGAAGGACTGTAGAATGAATCATTACACTAAGCACGTTTTAGAAAATAGGTAATTTACGTTGCTTACTTAATTTTTTCTTTAAAGAATATATTTGAAGGTATCGCTAATTAAACACCATAGCTCGATTAATTATCGAATCAAAATTTTGTTTAGGAAATGTTTACAAAATAAAATTAGAAATAATTTTGATTTAAAAAACGTCTACAAGCAATAACTTTTAAATTAAATCAAAAACTAAACATGGTTATTTGGGTTGACTGATTATTACTTATTTTTAAATAAATCTAACCTACTAATTATTGTAAGTTATTAAAAAAAATCATTAAACTCTCTATTCATAATATTTAGTCCTTACAAAATGTATATTTTATGACGTTTCATTTTTTCTGTAGTTAATATAAAAGTGAAAATAAAAACTAAGGCAATTCTTATTGTCAACGTATATATTTAGTTTTCTGACAAGAATTTATTACATAATTATAATTAAGATAACTTAAAATTTGGCCCTTGTTGTCTTCTGATAACAGCAAGTATTCGAGCCCAAACATTTTCGATAATGTTAAAATCTGGGCTTTTTGCTGGCCAGGGTAACAGCTCCAAGTTATTTTCTCGTATCCAATTGCGCACAACCCGCGAAGTATGAATAGGGGCGTTGTCCTTTAACAACAAAAATACATTATGAAAATGTTAATTCAACAGATCCCGAACTATTTTTTGGAGAAAGTATAGTGAAATAAGAATACTTACTTGTTGGAAAATATAATCTTCGTCTGGATAAAACACTTCGACTGAAGGTTTCATAATAGTTTCCAAAATATCTAAATACGCAGCAGAATCAAGACGTCCATCGATAGCCCAACACATTCACAGAAAAATAACCACTTCGTTTTTAGGACATATGTGATTATTTTCGTAACGAGTTCCTTCCATTCTAAAAACTTTTAGTGGTCCATCGTTGCGGCTATTGAACGTTTTTTCGTCGCTAAAAATCACTCGATTCCAAAATTCCAAAGGTTCGTTCACATATCGCCTTGCAAATTCAGACGACGTCTCATATTTTTGTCACTGAGAATCTTCGCAGCAGCATTATACTTCTTTATTCCCATCTCTTTTAATCTTTTTGTGCAGTATACGGCATCCGGGAAAATGTGTATCTGCTATAGCCCTGGAGTATGTAGCAAATGGTTGTTCTGTTACGTAATGAAACAACTCGAGATCTTGAGCACGTGTAGATACTTTAGGTCTACCACTTCCGATGGCTCTTTCCAAAGTGTATTCAAGATTCCATTTTACTCGGTAATGCCCTACGGTGCTTTTGGTATATCTAACATACGTGAAATTTCACGCAAGGATATTCTATTGTTATTGAAACTTATTCATAAAGTAAAAGCCATTTCCTTATAATGCTAATGGACAGGATTTTCTTTTAAGTATTAAGATTACAATAGAGGACTTATAAACTTTCGAAAATATCTAATTATAAATATTTACACTGCAATTGCGCTTTTTCCTTAATAATTTCTTAGCAATAACATACACGTTCTTGGTTTTAAGTTGTCATAAATTTGATATGATATAAATTTGTGTTTCTAATATTACATCACAAACTAATCTTTATTCGCCAAAAAATTGTTGCTTAAGTTGTAAAGCTTCGTACACACCTGAACAACAAACCGAGCAACAAACATAACAACGAACCGAAAGTCAAACAGAACGACAAACGATCTTTTATGATTTCCACAATCCGAACAACAAACGGAACGTTTGTGCTGTTCCATAATTATTTTCAGTAGTTTTCAGTTCATATATATTTATTATTGAGAAGAGAAAATTGCGGAAAACAAGAAGATAGTGCCAACCAAATTTTTACGCACAAAGAAGAGTAAAAATTATAATTTACTTCGCTTTTTTTATTTTGGAAATTTCCCGCCCAAATGATGCTAATAGGGACATCATTTTTTCTTGCATTCTTAAACACTGATTAATTTAAAACATTTTTCTTCTGTCAACTCCATAATATTACCTAAAACACAACAAACCCACAAAAGGGAGGACAAAAAATAAATAATTTAATTCTCCCGCATAAGTTTGTTCGCCGTTTTGTTTAGATTCGTCCAAACCTGTTGCGGGAACGCCGCAAACCGTTCGTGGAACAATCAGGACTTGCGAATCTGTTCTAAAATTCGTACGTAGCACCGTCCAAATTAATGTTCCGATTGCCGTTCGGTTCGTTGTTCTGTTTGTTCCTCGGTTTGTTGTTCAGGTGTGTACGAAGCTTTACAATAAGCATATTAATATGAACTATATCTTATGAAAGGAGAGTTATGTAACTATAATTAACGACTTAACGTTACGTTAGTAGATTCCATTTACTATTTACACATATTTTCTTGGAACATTCGATAATTAACTATCGGGATATGATGACCCTATACTTCGCAGGTTGTGCGCAACTGGATACAAGCAAATAACTTGGAGCTGTTACCCTGGCCAGCAAAAAGCCCAGATTTTAACATTATCGAAAATGTTTGGGCTCGAATACTTGCTGTTATCCGAAGACAACAAGGGCCAAATTTTATACCAGTAAACCGTAATGCACTAATTGCAGCCATTGATACCGCATGGGAAACGATTAATATTAATTATATTGATACCTTGATAGCGTCAATGAGCAGACGCCTCCAAGAATGTATCAATAATAATGGAGGTCACACCCATTATTGATTTCTTATATTTATTTATATAGTAATACCTTTATTTAAAAAAAAGTTTTCATTTAATTTTAAACTATAACTTGGTATCTTAATTATAATTATGTAATAAATTCTTGTCAAAAACTAAATATATACGTTGACAATAAGAATTGCCTTAGTTTTTATTTTCACTTTTTATATTAACTACAGAAAAAATGAAACGTCATAAAATATACATTTTGTAAGGACTAAATATTATGAATAGAGAGTTTAATGATTTTTTTAATAACTTACAATAATTAGTAGGTTAGATTTATTTAAAAATAAGTAATAATCAGTCAACGATTAGCGATACCTTCAAATATATTCTTTAAAGAAAAAAATTAAGTAAGCAACGTAAATTACC
Organism: Abscondita cerata; assembly: GCA_030710515.1. NCBI lineage: Eukaryota > Metazoa > Arthropoda > Insecta > Coleoptera > Lampyridae > Abscondita > Abscondita cerata. The sequence goes on from JALBCR010001890.1 coordinate 58,739, forward strand.
TATTTTCTAAAACGTGCTTAGTGTAATGATTCATTCTACAGTCCCCCCTGCTGAGACTACCTGCTGTTAGAATTGTAAATGATATCCTTAAGCCCGCTTCACAATGTGCAAACTTTTGTTTACAGAAATTGTGGTGTCCAAGTTTTAAATTTCATGAGTGTACCTACATTTCAATGAATAAACCAGTAAAAATATCTGCTTGATGCTCCAACAACTGATTTCCGTAAATTTTAGTATAATTGACGTAGAAAAGCTCTTTCTTGTACTAAAGATGCATAGTAGGAGAGATCGGGGTTAGTTGTAACAAGGGTCAATTGTAACAGTCCTTATACTAGTGGCATCTATTGAAATTATGCACTGTCGCCATGATCAGTTTTAGTCGTAGCTAACTGTGGTTGTTATTGACAGCCGCATATGTCCAAGTCACGCGATTTAGTATGTCGTAAGTAAAATATTTTGTTGCAACTTGCTTCTTGATAGTGGTTAGCATTAAAATTTTCGGAATTTGTTGTGGACACCATTCGAAACTACTTAAAATTATGCAACATTTAGTACCACCCATTTCTTTTTAAAATTAGTAACCAATCTTAATAGGCACAATATTTAACGTCAATACATTCTGGGGCAATTGTAACATCACAATTGGGGGCAAATATAACATGCCTCTGCAGGTGATGGATGGTATTTAAATTAAAAATTGCTTTCTGACAGCCCCAATTTACTGATCTTTGTATAACGTCCCAATGCTTACACGCACTATTCGTTTTTACCACAGGAAATGCCTGGTAGTCGTCTTCGCGTCACCAACAAAGGTCCGGATCAAAATGTTATTGAGAGAGCTGCTGATTTAATAATGAACGAGAATATGTCAGTTCGAAAAGCAGCAAAAACCGCGTAACGCTGCAAAAGTTTATCAAAAAGCGAATTTCAAATGAAAACCCTCATAACAAAGTGTTTTCTGCGACTTTGGAAGCTGAGTTCGCGGAATATCTTAAAGCGCCAGCAAATATTTTCTATGGGCTCACACCCAGAGATATAAGAAATTTGGATTATAAATACGCACTTGCAAAAATTTCCTGATAAGTGGAACGAGTTCCAGATGGCCGGCGCTGATTGGTTTACCAGTTTTTTTAAAACGTAATCCACTTTCCATTAGAACCCCCGAATCAACCAGCATTGCTCGAACTTGCAACTTTAATAAACAAAATGTTGACTAATTTTCGATTCGATCAACTGAGTAATATTATGGAAAGTTACAGATTTGAGCCACAAAACATCTACAATTTAGATGAAACTGAAGTTACTACAGCACCAAAACCTGATAAATTCTTAGCCGCCAAAGGTGTAAAAGAAGTTGGTGGCATTAATTGACATGAAAGAGGGACATTGGTAACTGTATGCGTGGCAGTTAAGGCAGTTGGAAATTTAATACCGCCCTCGGAAGAATTTCCACGATCATTTTTGTCTAATGGGCAGATGGACAGTATCGGAGCGGCAAACGGTTCCGGTTGGATGCAAAGTACTGAATTTTTTATCTTTTCTGTGAGTATTGCTGTATTTCCTCCTCATACGTCTCACAAGCCTTTAGACAGATGTTCTGAATCTTAGATCGCCTCCTCATTCTTTGCTGGTTCTGCAAGTCAATTATGAAACGAACGAAGCTCTTTACGCTCCAGGACCATCAAATTCAAAAACTCCTCCTATAGTTTCTCCACGCGACATCCGTCCGTTGCCTAAAGCAAATTTACAGAAACAAAAGCGAAAAGGTAGGATCACTATGAAAAGTTAAATTTGGACCGATTCCCCAGTGAAGGCACAGTTATCAGAAATAGAAAAAGGGAAAACGCCTAAAAGGAACATAAGTTGGTCACGCAAAGCAAAAGATTGAAGTCGACGTTTGTGTCAAAAATTGACGCTAAAAAGGCAAAAGAATAAGACTACAAATAAGAGAAAGAATAAACAAAATTTTTTGGATGGTGGTAGTAGCACAGATGAAGAGGAATATTTGTGCCTTGTGTGCAAGAGCGCATGGGGTAACAGTAAACAGGGCAAACAGTGGGCACAGTGTCTTGATTGTAAGCTATGGTCACACGAGAAATGTACAAAAAGCAACATATTGTATCACTGCCATAACTGTGAGTCTGATTAGTAAAGTTAATTACCTTTAATAAATATTTTTGAAACACTTGTTACAATTTCGAGTTAAAATTTTCTACAGTTTTGTACTGCAGGATTCATGACAACACCTAAAGCATTTTTAACTGGCTTTGATGGCCATATATTGAGACGTTTTGACTTGCAAGATTAAAAGTATAAACTGTCTTGTATATTCTATGAGGAGAAGGGGGCGAAAGATTGATCCTGAGGAATACCACATTTCACTAGACTTTCAGATGAGTAAGTCTGACCAACCCTAATCCAGAATTTTCTATTGGATCAAAAGCAAATTAATAGAACGATTATCAGCTGTATTCATTTCATCACCTTCTTTTAAATTGCGGGGAGGCAAGAATTGTTGATACTTAATGTGTTTGCTCCAGACAAAGAATTAGTTTTGAAACTAAGTAGTTTTTCCTTGTTTGTCGCAATACCAAACTGATTTCTGTGAGATTTTTTTCTACATGTTTAGCTTTAATGTCTGATAAAGTGTTGTTAAAGGTGTATATGCAGGAGAGGTACAATTAACTTTAGAGCACAAAGTTGATCAAATATCTTGTACAACTCTTTGTGACTATCAATGAGTTATTTATTTATTCGTATGGTAAACGTTATTCCATTGATATCGTTGTCTTTGTAGCCCCCATAATGTGTTGTGACAATTAAAGTCACCAACATATACACATGGATGAGGAAAAACGACATTAAAAAGTTTCTGGCCAAGGTATTGGAGGAGGTTTGTAAATTTTACTACGTGTAAATCTCCTATTTTAGTAGTTATAACGAAATTATACATATATTTTCGTATTGAATAATTTTCTTTGACGTATCAATGAGTTTAACTAATTTTTTAGAATATTCAATATCTTTGATATAAGGCCGGTTTTATGCAAGGTGTTTTGTGTTACGCGATAGAGTGGTGGATTCGTAGTTCAAATGGGAGCATTTATACACAAACGCGCCTAAATTTATGTCTCAAGAAGGACGCGCGTCGCCGAGATACCCGCAACAGACTTTTAAATATGACATAACCTAATAATCTTGCAACGGATGCCAGTTCAGGCAGATCTTTTGACATTGAACTTTTAATTGGTTATGTGAAGTCTCCAAGTGTCATTAGGGACTCGAGTGATTATGATTACAAGAACAGAAAAGACGGGTAATCAAATTGATTGAAATTACATACATGCGTTTTAAAGAGGACGCGCGTCAACTTATGTAATAAAAGCTACCGTGACCGGACGCGTCAGCTTCTATGTTCTGGAACATTTCACACAAAATGTCGTGCATAAAACAGGCCTTATTGTTTTACGATTAAAAATGTAACCATAGTTACCACATATTTTAAAGAATTTAATTCTGACCGATTGTTTACAGAATAGAGACCCCTATGCCAGTAATAGACTGGGAGCCGGCCAGTCTTCACTTTTTCTGGAATAATATGAACAAATAATGAACTTAATTATTTCTAATGGACCACCCTGTATATTGTTTGCTTTTTAAAATCCTTAAAAATACTGATTATTTTGCATGTAATTTTCTCTATACCTAAATACTTTCGAAGTTACATTTACATTAAGTTGGGTATGAAGGCTCGTGTCGGTTGCATATATTCTAATATTTTGTGCAAAATTATTTTATCTTGATGTTCTGTCAAGTAGGTGAAATTGCCCTCTTGGACCCTTTTAATTGGAAGGTTTTTAAAGACAGGAAAACAGTACTGGTTTAAAAGTTTTTGGCGACGTTTGCACCTGATGTGGTTTGCGGGTGCTTCTTCGGGCCAGTGCCAGATTAGTTTTTCCCTTGGATTACATATAACGGTGTTGTGTTTAAATGTTACTGTGAAGCGTCCTAGCACAATTTTTATCAACAGTTTTTATATGGATTATATGGTATGTACTTATCAAGTACATACCATATAAAAAAAAACTGTTGATAAAATTGTGCTAGGGACAAAGTATTTTTTATATGGTATTATATGGTATGTACTTATCAAGTACATACCATATAAAAAAAACTGTTGATAAAATTGTGCTAGGGACGCCTTCACAGCAACATTTAAACACAACACCGTTATATGTAATCCAAGGAAAAACTAATCTGGCACTGGCCCGAAGAAGCACCCGCAAACCATCAGGGTGCGAAACGTCGCCAAAAATTTTTAAACCAGTACTGGTTTTCCCTGTTTTAAAAAAAACCCTTCCAATTAAAAGGGTCCAAGAGGGCAATTCACCTACTTGGCAGAACATCAAGATCAATTAATCAACTCCCACACCACATACTTACATCCAGTAATGGAACTCCAGGTCTACCACAGAACAAACCAACTTTCTCACAAGTAGCTGCAGAAAGACACAAGGTCACATCTAACCAGCAACAGTTAAACATCAGTGAACAATTATCTAACTTCCTCGTGAAATCCAAAATTATGTTTACGCAGCTCATGAACCAGAATAGTATGATTCTCAGTCTGCTTTCCTCGGTCATCAATAAATTGGCTTAAAAATGACTTCATGATTAAGAATCGCACTATGGACTGATAATGGTCTTGTTAACCATGTGCAGGAGATAATAGCTTCCTTAAACTACAAAAATAGATATTGTATCAGAATCACATGCAACATTAAGAACCTCAATTAAAATTCCAAACTACTCTGTATACTTTGGTAATCACCCTAATGATGCTGCTTATGGTGGAGCTGCGGTCATCGTGAAAACTCAATTGCACACCATGAGTTTCAATCCTACCAAACAGATAAAATCCACAGTGCCAGCATAAAAGTGGAAACCCAGCTTTGCCCATTTGTAATTTCAGCAATATATAGCCCACCAAGATATTCTATTACCATTGAAGAATACGAAAACTTCTTTCGATTTTTAGGTAACAAATTTGTGGTAGGGGAGACTGGAACGGGAAGCATCCAGTATGGGGATCAAGAGTAACCAATCCAAAGGTCGAAACTTCAATAAAAGAATGCTTCGCAGCAACCTTCACTATATCTCCACTGGTATGTCCACCTACTGGCCAAGTGACCCGAACAGAGTACCAAACTTACTCGAATTTGCAGTTGTCAGAGGTATCGCACGTAAGTACCTCATGGCAGAGCCCAGTTTTGATCTATCTTCTGACCACTATTATCCACAAGCATGCTCATCTAAGACTCTGCTCCAAATACACTGATTGGGACTACTACCAAACACAACTAACGCAGACGATTAATCTTGCAATGCGAATCAAGACAAAGCATGATCTGGACGAAACAGTTTACTACTTCACAACCCTTGTACAGAATATTGCATGAAAGGCTACACCAATTCCAACTCCGACTTCACCCGAAACTACCAACATACCATTGCACGTACGAAAACTTGTTATTAAAGAACTTCGAGCCAGGAAAACATGCCAAAGAACCAGAAATGCGCTAGACAAAACTGCATATAATCGTCTTACTCATAAGCTACAAACAACACTACGTGAAGTGCGTAATGAAACAGTTACGCAATACATCACTAAGCTTTCTCCTACCGACCACTCTGTGTGGAAAGCAACAAAAAAATTAAAAAGACCAACCACAGCAATTTCTCCAATTAGAAAACAGGATGGTAATTGGGCTAGATCGGATAAAGAAAAAGTAGATGTATTTCTTAAACATCTTGAAACCTTTTTTACAACAGCACCACCCCAACCCAATAATGATGAATCCGATATAGTACATTTCCTTGATGCACCGTGCCAACTCTCACTTCCACTGAAACCGTTTTCACCAATTGAAGTCTGGAGCCAAATAAAACTAATTAATAACAATAAAGCCCCAGGTTATGATTTTATAGTGTGCAGGGACGTTTTTGGACATACAACAGACCTTCGATAAGGTTTGGCATATGAGTCTTCTCTATAAGTTAAAACAACACTTCTCAAGTCAACTCTACTTAATTCTAAAGTCATATATTAGTAAACGGGTTTTCCAAGTCAAATTGAACAACTCTGTATCAACATATTGCCAAATTCCACATTTCCACAGGGCAGCGTATTAGGTCCACTCCTATATCTCATATACCGTGTGTTCCGGATAATCTGAAGCATTCTGTTTAACATAGGGAATTTGAAAAGTCCGATTTATATGTCCCCAAAGTGTTTTTATGATATATCCACTATCAGAACACTTAACAATATCTACTGGAAATGGTTTTGCGATATAATTTCTAAAATTTAAGCAAACATATTAAAAATATTTGAAGAATTATTTAATAATATTACAAAACGTACAAGGGTTCAAATCAGCCCGATTTCTTTTTTAGTTTTATTACTATTTGGAAGAACAGAGTTTAATTTCTGTCGGTAAAGAGGCATAAGTATTAATTTTTTAGTTGAACTGGTAACGGATTTATTAGAATATTTGCAATTATTTAATAATATGGAGTTTTCGTATATCGTAAAATATTCTGCGTATGCGCATATGTCATTACGCATGCGCAGAAGGAACTCACATGATTTTAGCGTTTGATTTTACGATATCTACAAAATCTCTAATTGAATACTATTCTAATAAATCCATTGCCAGTTCAAGTAAAAAATGTAAACTTTTAATTATGCTCTTCACCGATGGAAATTAAACGCTGTTCTTGAAAATAATAATACAGCTAAAAAAAGAAAAAAGACTGGGGTTTGAATCCTCGTACGTTTTGAAATAATATTAAATATTTTTTCAAATATTTTTAATATGTTTAGTTAAATTTTAGAAATTATTACGCAAAACGTTTTCTAGTACACATTGTTAAGTGTTCTGATAATAAAAATATCTTAAAAACACTTTGGGGACATATAAATCAAATTTTTCAAATTCCCATGTTAAACAGAATGCTCAGATTTTCCGGGACAGTATACAGCAATCGCTCCAAATACATCGAATACATTAATGGCAACTTTCGTTGACGACACAGCTGTCTTGGCAGCCAATGACAACGCAAAAGTAGCAGCGCATCAACTACAGAGACATCTTAATCTACTAGGCGACGGGTTCAAAAATTGGAGAATTACCGTTAATAATACCAAATCGACACAAGTGACTTTTACCAACAAACGTACAGTCTGCCAGCAAACAACAATCAACAACATTCCAATTTCAGTAAAGACCGAAGTCATATACCTTGGGATGCATCTTGACCATAAACTTACATGGCAAACACATATTAAAACTAAACGCAAACAACTCGATATTAAAAGAAAACAAATGGACTGGTTAATCGGCCAGCACTCCCCACTTTCATTATCTAAAAAACTACTCTTGTACAAGGTGATACTAAAACCCATCTGGTCCAACGGGATTCAGCTCTAGGGTTGCGCCAAGGCATCGCACACAAAGATATTTCAGAGGTTCCTGTGTAAAACATTACGAAATCTAATCTTGGTATGTAACTAACGAAACATTTCATACAGATTTAAACATACCTTACGTTGCTGAAGAAATACAGAGACTCTCAAGTGCTTACCACCAAAAACTAGCTGACCATTAGAATGAACTAATACAACAGCTCGCCAATCTCCCAGCGACTAGAAGACTGAAGCGCCATTGGCCACACGACCTTATATAGTGTAATTATCTGGGGAATCAGCACTCGCTAGCCCCCACTCATGTTATAATACCAAATGACTTGCTGATTACTTAATTTGAGTAGATTGTAAATATGCAAACTTTAAATAAAAAAAAAACATTTACATTATCTGTGACATAAGCATTTAAATATTTGTCTTCGTTTACCTTTTTACTAGTTAACTAAGACTAGACCTTGTTATAAGATTTCTATTAGAATATAAATTATTAAAGATTATTCAAATTAAACTGGTTAAAAGTCTATAAAAATCGTGGTTCACTTTTTTTTGAGATAATTGAGGGGTTCCATACTTAAAACTCACAGAGAGACAGTTCGATGCGGTCAGTTCGGTGCTTGCCACTTCGGTGTTTGGAAGTTTGGTGTCGACTCAGTTCGGTGTAGCTTTAATGATATACTTACAAACCGATCTAAATATAAATATTTAAATAAAAATACAAGTGATACAATTACAAGAAGGTAAATAAGAACATAAAAAATAAGGGCACAGCCATTGTATGACATATAATGGACTGGTTAAAACGCCAGTCACGACAATGACTCAATCAGATTCAGACTCAGATCAAAAAAATTGTTTAAATAAAAGTTGTGTAGATATTATAAGATTAGAAACATGTGGTAGCAGCGCTTGTATATACAAAAATAAATAAATCTTTGTTAAAAATATCGTTCATGATTGTTAATTTTATATAACCAAATAATAATCAAGGATGACAAAAAAGCAATTTATATTCTTCATCAACTGACGTAGAAGAATGATTTATTTTTTTAAGTAAAAAAATTATACAACTAACATCAACTTTTTAAAATACACAACAACAGTTTTTTAAATTTTCAATTTTGCACCGAACTGGTCCGAAACCATATCCTCTTGACACGAAATGGTAACACCCAACTAGTCAGTTTGAGAATATTAAACCATTTAGCTAAACGTTTTCAAAAGTGCATTGAAGCTAATGGCACCCATTTAGATATTTTGTAAATATGTAATAAAATCCAATATCTAATTATTTCAATTTAGTTTTTATTAGAAAGTACATTAATATAATAATCTGACAAGAGGTAACTTGATACAATCGGATTTCGTGAAAAGCTTTAAATTTGTGCATTAAAATGTTTAGATGCGTTTTTCATGAAAACGATACATTTTGTGGATATAAAACAAGTACACCTTTTTTATGTAAAATCATCATAAACTTTACCCGCAGGAACGAAAAAGTGTTGATCATAACAAAGATATGATAGAAGTATACGAAAAAAATCTGTCGACAACGTCCTCCAAAATATGCATTCTTTCTCATAACCTGAGAAAAATCAGCTTCCTCTGAAGTCGATGTGTTCCAATTTTCAGCTCGATACATAATGTAATTTCTGAAATATGGTTCATAAACTGAGAATATTCGGCTTCCTCCAAAGTGGCTGTGGTCCAATTTTCAGGAATATACCCTGTGTTAAAAGTATTTTTTACATTTTTAAGGGTTGTAACTTCTTCAGGAAGCATATTTGTACTAATGTATGTTTGGTTTAATCGATCCCATTTCATCTAAGGAAGTTATAGTTAAGCTGTGTCCCTATATTTATGGGACACCATTTATATAAGTTACGTAGATGCCAGTCCACCTATCATAAATAAAACATGTGCACTCAAAAACCTAAACCTAAACCATGGATGACCCAGAAGAAACTTGAGCTGATGGAAGAGAGACAACAACATAAGCTGAAGGACTTAAATAAGTATAGAGAAATTCACAAAAGCATTAGAAATAAGATTAGAGACGCAAAGACAATTTGGTCACTGAGCGATGCAAAGAAATAGAAGACTTGGACAAGAAATATGACAGTTTCAATATGCACAAGAAGATCAAAGAAATGCCGAGAACTCAAACTAACAAATCCTCAAATATTCTTAAATATGACCGAGGCAATGTCATTGGTGACTTGAAAGAAAAATTAGCTTAATGTACCAACTATATTAAACAACTATTTTACGACGACAGAAGTGAGTTACTAATGCCGACAACGGAAGACACTGGATCGCCAATAATAAGACAGGAAATAATTTATGCCATAAATAACACGAAGAATGGCAAAGCTGTGGGGCCTGACAAAGTGCCTGTCGAGCTATTTAAACTCATAGATGAAAACTGTATCAGTGTCTTAGTTGAGCTCTTCAATCTAATTTATGGGACTGGCACAATCCCTAAAGAATGGCTTAAACTAACGAGTTACACGCTTAAGGTATTTCTGAAGATTATACACCGTAGAATTGCCAAGAAACTTAAAAACGAGATTGGAGACACACAGTTTGAATTCAGAAATGGGATGGGCACAAGGAAGGCTATATTTGATCTGAATATACTGGCTCAAAGATGTCTTAATATGAATCACAATATTTATTTGTGCCACGTAGATTTTGAGAAGGCATTCGATAGGGTCCAACATGGCAAATTGATAGATATCTTAAAAAGTAAGAATATCGACAGTAGTGATGTGGAGATTATATCTCGTTTGTATCGGAACCAGACTGCTAAAGTCAAAGTTGATGATCAACTGACTGGAAGTATTAAGATTCGACAGGGTTGTGTGCTTTCGCCAATACTTTTCAATGTCTATAGTGAAGTGATATTTCGGGGGCACTATCGGAGTCCACAAAGGCATATCTGTGAATGGGAAGATCATCAACAATTTGCGTTTTGCTGATGATATTGACGATTTACAGAATCTAATGCAACGCCTTAATATGTAATGTGACCAATATAGAGTCAAAATCAATCTAAAGAAAATCAAGTACATGATTATTACTAAATCAATAATTAGAGACGCCCGACTGAGGGTTGATAACACGGACATTGAAAGAGTAGATGCATATAGATACTTGGGAACATGGTTAACATCAAGCATAGACCAAACAAAAGAAATAAAGACAGGTATTGAGATGGCACGTCTGTTCTTTATTAAGCTCAAACAGTTCCTGTGCTGTCGAGATGTGGACCTTAAAATGCGTTTAAGAATACTCCACCCTTCTTTATGGCTTAGAAGCGTGGACATAAAAACAAATCCATACTTTGTGCTATAGAAGGATCCTACGGATATCTTGGACTGTTAGGGTGAGAAATATGGAAGTAATAAGGAGGATAGGGAGTGAACCAGAAGTCCTCATTACTATCAAAAAAAGAAAAGTCTAATATCTAGAACATGTAATGAGAGGGACAAAGATACTCATTACTGCAACTCATAATACAGGAAAGAATCCGAGGAAAACGTAGTGTCGGCAGAATCAGAATATCCTGGGTTAGAAATTTGAGAGAATGGTTTGGATGCAGTAGCGCGGAACTATTCAGAGCAGCAACAAACAAAGTTCGTACAGCTATGATGGTTTCCAACCTTCGATACGAGATGGAACCCGAAGAAGAAGACTCAGAAACCAGTTTATTTCGCATTTACCACATATATAAAAATACGTTTAACACATAGTGGGATTGAACCTACAACCTTCGCTTTATTTGCACGATGTTCTCACCAACTGAGCTAATGTGCCCCTTACATATTTGTATTGTATATATAACTCACAAGTTTCGTAACTGCGTGCCTGCTGTGGTGTGTGTTCAGTTTCTTATATGATAAAGTTATTGTACTGCTTTACACAACATTGGCAACTATATGCCATACATTTTGTGTATGGCTGGCCCACCTAGTTTACACATGTTACATATAGTACTAAATTCTTTCTACTACCAAACGGTTACTTCAGTACTTTGTAGCAATTGCGTCATTTATGTTTGTTCTGAACTAGTAGGTTGATTGAAATTAGTTATAAGTTTGCACCACCAATTGAAGCGATGAATTTTTCGAAAATAGTAACCGACGGTATTCCAAACCATAAAAAAAAATTGTTTTCATTCAGTTTTTATGGTTTAAAAGGTAGCCATAAATTGCTCTTGAAAAGGTTTAAGTTAACCTCAAACTTACTTTATTATATTTAAAATGAGGTTATGTTAATATACAACCCAAAGTGTTTGTAAAGAATTATAAAAAAATTGTTTACTACTACACCAAGAAACGTTACATGTTTACACCATTTTGTATACCAAACATGTCATTTTGTGAAATGATTTGTTTCACGATCTATAGTTTTTATTAAAAGACTTTAGGCAGTTGCAGTAAAACATTGCTAATACTTTTTTCTTTTACCCTACTCTAACTGAATTTTTCTTAAACTTAAAAAGAGTTTCTCGTACTTAATATCAATATAACTAGGATTACATTAGATCAAGATTATATAAAAATAAATTACTTACTACCCAATATAACGAACACAAAAACAATATTAAAGTAATTATATTATAATGTCTACATTTAGTGAATTAATGTTTCACCTCTAAATTAGAGGAAAAACAACATACATACTTATTATAAATAACTTCTTTGGTTTAGGTAAACAGTTCTGTCAGTTAATCAATAAAATGACAAATGAGTGTTAAACATAGACCCAAATCACTATAAATAAACATAAAAATTCGTTGTGAAATCGTAGATCTAATTAGTTAAAATGTTAATGATATGTACAAAGAAACAATATAGGTTATTAGTTGATTAATTTATCTTACGAACTGCATTAGCGTAATAAGAGTCATTTACAGGAAGTGGTTGTTTCCAACAAGGAATTTCGTCGTATAAATGCTCTTTAGAAATACTTTCAGTTATCTGCAAGCTATCCTTGGGTGGCTCTGGAATTGATGCTGCTCTGTAACTACCAGTTGAAGGTGGATGGTCGTAGAATTCGTCAACAATTTTCGAATCTAAAAAAGCAGGTTAAGATTGCTTGAGGATTTTGTAGCATCGATACTTGCCTGTCCTGTGGTTGAGGTGGTGCATATTGCAAACAACCTTTGTTTCTAAAGTTCCTCCTCCATTTGAGCACTTATTTTCTAGAGGCATTGTGAATGTTGGAGGATCTAAAAATATTAGTACGTTAGAGAAAGATTAATTTTGTATAAAAATGATTTTACAATTGATTGTGTTTTTTCTGTATTAACTGAAGTCTTTATTTCGGTGTTATATGTACAAAATTAACAAATGCTGTAGAAACCCCTTAATATATCGCAAATGAAAAAGAAAATTAAAAAAAATTATGAAGTTTTGTTAGCAGCATTTTTTGCTATACAGGGTGATCTGCGTAGAGCGTGCACTAAAAGTTTTTAACTTGCAGATAAATCAGAAACTTGAAATTTGGTACGCGGCCATAATCGATCATTTTCGTTCTATCTAAGATATTTTCAGACCTTCAGCTATACAGGGTGTGCCAAATATTGCTATTAACTTTCTTATTTGAAATACAAACCTATAATACTTTTTTATGGGTCGATTGTCCATATAATTCTGAGTTTATATAACCTAAATTATGTTATCTTATCCTTGACCGTTTTTGACATATGTCATTTTTTCCAAAAAAAAAGGCCTTTGTAATAGTAATTAATGTAAAAAAATTGTATCTTGCAAATCAGTTGAGATTATAAAAATTAAATTCATGAAGCAGTTGGCTGGAAGTCCAGGCAATTCTCAAATATCACAATTAAAAATGATTAAAAAAGCAATGTTTTTAAATGGCATCTTCTGCTTTTTTACATCATTAGAGAGAAAATTGGAAATTTCCTATACCCAATTCCTCTCGAATGACGTAAGAACAAGCATAAGATGCCATTTGAAGAAATTGACTTTTGACCATTTTGATTGTAATATTTGAAATTGCTTATGTCCATATGGTACAAAATGAAACAACCAGTAGGACATTAGGAGTAAGCCTGGATTTCCAGCCAACTGCTCCATAAATTTAATTTTATAATCTCAACTAATTTGCGAGATACAATTTTTGGAAAAAAAATGACATGTCAAAAACGGTCAAAGATAAGATAACATAATTTAGGTTATATAAACTCAGAATTACATGGTAAATTGACCCATGTAAAAAGAAATATAGGTCTGCATTTAAAATAAGAAAGTTGATAGCAACTTTTGATACACCCTGTATAGCTGAAGATCTGAAAGTATTTTAGGTAGAACAAAAATGATCGATTATGGCCGAGTAGCAAATTTCAAATTTCTGATTTATCTGAAAGTTAAAAAACTTTAATGCACGTTCTACGCAGATCACCCTGTATTAGTGTGGCTTAAGAAAGTGCAGAGGATTGAAGTTTTTTTTTTAAACAAAACAACTTGTAGCTTGACTTTTAAATTATTTTTAATTTCTAGAGAATTTTAATGTACCTTTGTGCAAGACATTAAAAAAGTTGGGAAACAAATGTCGTGCATAACATTTTGACAACTTTTATTTAAACCTTTTTTTCCTAAAAAGTATCGGTTGAAATGTAATCGGTGATCAATTACTCTACTGCTATTGGTAAAAAAAGTGACCTCTAATGGAAATACGTAAAGTTTTTATCGGTAACCACATGAATTTACATTGTAAAAATTATACCGAAATAAGTTAAAAACTTAAAGGTTGAAGCTATATGATAAGCCTATGAATGAAAGCCGATTATAAAACAACGAGAATGTTTTATTAATTGAACTATAAATTATAAACACTCTGTAACAAAATTTTTATTAGTTAATCAATAAACAGACATTTAAATCTAAGAGTAAATTTGTTGTAATTATTTTTATCATGAGATATCCATTTTTTCTAAAATCTTACATTTTAAGAAGAATCCCCTACTCACTAAACTCTGTATTTAGGTACAGGGAACACTTATAAGAGTTAAGCTTGATTTTTAAGTAGAATTTAAAAATGTAATCATGTACAGTTTGTTCTATTTCAAAAAACACAACTTTGCTATTCCACTTATTTTGGGGCACACTGTATATTTAAAAATATTTTTAAAACGTTGTCCTCATTGACATACATAATACAACTGTAATAAAGCTTAACGCATATATGCTGTTTCTCCATAAAACTCTTTGGCATCGGTCGTGAATCACCCTGTACATCTGTTCTTAACTTTTGATACAAAATTTAGTGTTCCTCTAATGAATGAACCATTTATAACAAAAATGTATCAACAGAATAATAATGTAGGTTATTGTAAAGGGATTGGACATACATTTGTTGAAATTAACATAAAAAACAATCAAAAATTTTGAATGCAAATGGAAGCAAGAACTCGGAAATGACATGATTCAGTCAATAAATAGACCAGTTATTATTGTACCCCTTTCCAAATAGTCAATATGGATTATACCTTTAGAATCCCAAAAAATAGTCGCCATGATCTTATTCGCTGAGTGACCAACTTTGGCCTTCATTGATGCAGTGTCGTTGGGTAAAATCCACTATTTTGAAGTGTATTGGTCCCTGGGTATGGTGGTGAATCGGATTACGTTGCAACATGGCCAACCATTGCTTTGAAAGTTGAACACGAACTTTCATTTGGTCCACTGTGAGTAATCGCAGCACCCATCTTGGCGAAACCTTTTTCATAATATGTAAATGATCATGTAATATATTGTGCACCTGTTCAATTAAGGTGTCTACAGTATCAACTATTTCGCGCACTTTTAGTCCTCAGTCAACCATTATCATGAATTTATTATTATTATTTATTATCCATTATTTAGATTTCTAATCCAACTTGTGACTGTGGAAACGAACCAGTGCATAACGATGCACATATTGTGGAGGATTTAACAAACTTTAAAGGAGGATTTGTAAACATTCATAACTTAACGGACGAAGCTATATTATGGGTTATAATTTGAAGGACATCTGAAGTTAGATTTTGTATTCTCTATCTTGATTATCTGTTTTTCCATTATTTTCTTTGCTATTTCTTTATCCTGCTATTTTTTCCGTCATTGTCTTGACTTGCGCTTGGACCGGTCCATTATCTGTCATCATGCAATGGCTGTGCTGTTATATTGTATGTTCTTATTTACCTTCTATAATGGTTACACACTTAATTAATACTAGATATTACATACAGGGTGACCCAGGGATGCGTAATTGGTCCAACTTTTTTTGTTATTGAAGATATCGATATGCGGTTTTCACCACCAAGTAACTACACTTCTAAAAATATTTTGATTATAGAATGAGTGTTTGTATACAGGATTGTAAACCAAAGTTATGTTTTTTTCAAATAGAACACATTGTATATTTTTACATATCTAGTTTAAGCATAAAAAAATAATGGGACTTTATATAGAATAATATTGGTCTAGCTCTTTTCGTTTCGGCGTTATTCAACTTTTTGTTAGAAAAAGACTCATATTTGATAGATCACTGATCAGTAGGCCATTGATATTTTCCGACAAACTAGCAACAAAATTTGTAGAATAATCTGGAGTTTTAATAAATAGTCCATTTCTGATTCCCATACGCATAAAATATACAGGGTGAGCTAAAACGCAAAAAGTTCTGTAGGCAGTTTGTCAGAAAATATTCATTGCGTACTGATCTTAAAAAAATGTGAGTGTTTTTTCTAACAAAAAGCTGAATAACGCCGAAACAAAAACAGCTAGACCAATATTATTCTATACAAAGTACCATTATTTTTATGTTAAAACTAATAATGTAAAATATACAGGGCGTTCCATTAAAGAAAACATAACTTTGGTTTAACCATCAAAGGAAGGAACACCAACTGCAGCGTCTATTTAACCAACAGGGAAATTGCAAAACTGCACCAAAACTTTACTCGGACACGTGTTTCAACAGCTAAGCTGTCATCATCAGCGATACCGATACTTTTTGGTTCAGTTTTGTGTGTTTTTCTGTTGTTTAATAACTTTGGTTTACCACCTTGTATAGAAACAGGGTTGTCAGCTAAGCGCGCGTCGGTCTATAGCTCCTAAACCAATGAGGTTAGGAATTTCGTTCATATGTCAATCTATACTATTTGTAAGAGTCTATTTTTGGAAAATATTTTGAGTTCACAGGGTGTCTCAAATAAGTGTGACGATATGAAAGTCATTTTTTTAATGAGACACCCTGTATTTTTGCATATTTCGGTTCACCCATGCACTCTATCAATTGCCGAAAATCTACTAGTTCTGGCATTTTAGGAGAAATAAATAAAAAATGGAAAAACATGAAATTTGCGGACTGGAAATAAAAAATTTCAAGATAATTTTTTTGGCTTACGGTTTGATATGGATTGAGTTGCGAAAGGTCTAAAGTTACTGTCAACCTATTAACATTTTGTAAATTTTGTACAGGGTTTCCAAAATTATGGCCGAAACATGACAAACTTCAAACCAATTTTTCTCGCGTTTTTCAAATGAAACCCCCTGTATATTTTTTCACCACTAGATGTAGAATTAAAAAATGAGTCTTTTTTGTATTTACAACTGTACTCAAATTCTCGACGGTTTTCTAGATATTTATTTTCCACAGTAAATTTTCATCAACAGAATACCTAGGCGGCTATGGAAAAAGCTACTCGTTGGTATGACAATGTTATTAATTATTCGCGTAATCTTTTGACGTTCAGTGGCATCAAGTGCATATTTTATTTTCTTTTGTAATAAAAATGAAGTATACGATAGAAGAATCAATTGACATGATTTATATCATCGGAGAATGCTTAAAGAATTAACTTCTAGCATCCAGAGTGTACAAAGAGAGGTTTTCTGATAGAAGGCACCCAGATACAAGATCATTTAAAAATTGAAGGATAGATTTGACACGACTGGGACAGTTAAATATGAAAAGCATGACAGAATAAAGCCCGTACTAAACGAAAAACGAATTTAACATTATTGCAAGTGTTGTTGAAGACCCACATAGAAGTTCAGCAGACATTAGTGATTTGCTGCACATAGGTCAAACTTCCGTAAAAACATTTTGAAGAAACATAAGTTCCATCCGTATCATGTACAACTGAATCAAGCACTTCAAGGACAAGATTTTGAAAATAGGGTAAATTTCTGTAATTGGGGTCTAGCTCGAATTGGAGAAGATGAACGGTTTTTAATACTGTATTGTTTACCGATGAGGCAACCTTCCACAATAATGGACATAATTTACATTACTACGCCAATGTGAATCCAAATTTTACGAGGGCAGTTGACAGGCAACACAGGTGGAGTGTAAACGTCTGGGGAGGCATAATTGGAGACCGCGTAATAGGACCCCATTTTTTTATGGTCATCTAAATGGGGATATTTTTCAAAGATTTTTAGACGAAGACCTTGATAATCTTCTAGAAAATATACCATTAGGGCTAATAGGAAGAATGTGGTTCCAGTTAGACGGAGCGCCTGCTCATTTTAGTATTGGACATACTTTGAATGAAAAGTTTCCAGGCAGCTGGATTGGCAGACAAGGACCTGTTCCGTGGCCCGCAAGGTCACCAGATCTGACCAAACTTGATTATTTCCTAAGGGGATACGTTAAAGATCTGGTCTACCGCATACCTCCAACCACACCAGAAAACATGCGGAAAAGAATAAGAGAAGCTTTTAATACTCCTTTAATGTTAGAAAATGTAAATAGGTCTTTAACAAACAGGTTAAATCTGTGTTTACAACAAAATGGTCGAGTGTTTGGATACTTAATCTAATCATGTTTAAAAATTCTCTAATGTTATTCATAGCCGCCTAGGTATTCTGTTAATTAAAATTTACTGTGGAAAATAAATATCTAGAAAACCGTCGAGAATTTGAGTACAGTTGTAAATACAAAAAAGACTCATTTTTCAATTCTACATCTAGTGGTGAAAAAATATACAGGGGTTTCATTTGAAAAACGCGAGAAAAATTGGTTTGAAGTTTGTCATGTTTCGGCCATAATTTTGGAAACCCTGTACAAAATTTACAAAATGTTAATAGGTTGACAGTAACTTTAGACCTTTCGCAACTCAATCCATATCAAACCGTGAGCCAAAAAAATTATCTTGAAATTTTTTAAATTTTTATTTCCAGTCCGCAAATTTTATGTTTTTCCTTTTTTATTTATTTCTCCTAAAATGCCAGAACTAGTAGATTTTCGGCAATTGATAGAGTGCATGGGTGAACCGAAATATGCAAAAAATACAGGGTGTCTCATTAAAAAAAATGACTTTCATCGTCACACTTATTTGGGACACCCTGTGAACTCAAAAATATTTTCAAAAACAGACTCTTACAAATAGTATAGATTGACATATGAACGAAATTTATCATTGGTTTAAAAATGTTTATATTAAAATATACAGGGTGTAGTATTTAAAAATGAGATTACGTACTACACCTTTTTACGTGACCCCGTATACTTATTTTAGAATTGGTATATTAATCAACAAACATTATAAAGAAACTTTTATTTAAAAACATTTTTCTGTATCTGTTTTAATTAAGAAAATATAGGGTCATTTCAAATTGACAATATTTGATTCTCCCCGTATTTTCTAAGCAACCTAAAATTTTCAAATTTTAATTTTACTATTTTAAGTTTGACTCAAAGAAGCACATGACACCTAACTATATTACTTTTTGATAGCACTAACAATTACGGAGATACCCTGTAAAAGTGTCGAAAATGGGACACCCTGTATGTTTATTAACAAATATATAAAAACGACAGTAAATGTAATTTAAAAATTAAAAAAACAACTTGTTTTAAACTGAGAGAATGAATTTGTGTAGTATACAGGGTGTATTTTGAAATAACCGACAAACAAAAACTAGAGATTCAGTGATTCAAAATAAGGTAAAAATTTTACAAACGTTCTCCCAATAGCGTTTCCTTACCGAAGTACGTGATTCCTGAAAATGTATACATACAACAGATATTAAGCTGAGATTAGGCACACGTAAATGTCTAATTACTCACATAAATTTACCTTCAGTCGGTCCATCCAGTGGAGTACAATACTTTAAGCCAACTGTTTAAAGTAAGAAAAACATTCACGCCCCTTTTTTTTTGAAGGTTCAACATAAAATTTTTTCTAATGAATGTGATAATGGCGATTATTGTTGGTTCAAATTTACTGAAACTCGTACAATTAAGTGTATTTAAGAAAATTAGTATCTCGTGTGTGTGCTAAATCCTAACTTAATATCTTTTCTACTTTTTGAAGAATCTTAAAAATTTACGTTAATGCAAATATTTCAAAAACGACGTGCCAAATCAAAAAATGTTAAGCATAATTTTTTTTTACTTTGAAGTGTTGACTCAAGGTGTGAAATTTATGTGATTAATTGTATTTGATTAGAGATTTGCGGGTTCCAAATCTCAGTTTCATATCTTTTGTATATTTTGAGAACAACCTTAAAAATATATTTTTGGGAAAATATCTATAAGAATTTTTCGTCTAGTTTGAATCTCAGGGAATTCTCCAGTTTTCGTTTGTCGGTGATTTTAAAATACACCCTGTATATGGTTCACACTAGGTATATTGTTTTATACTATTAATTAATATTATTTTAATAAAGCCATGCTTTTAATTAATTTATGGAATACAACTTTTTTTTATTAAATTATTTAAAACGCAGAGCGTATTATTTATCGCGTGGTTGAACTACGAATATTGCAATGGTTTAAATTATTAACTTTGCAACGTAATTTTAATAATGATAAATCAATTTGGTTTCATTATGATTTCTAATTCGAGTTTCCTAAAAATTACTTTGACCCCGACGTGATTTGAACACGCAACCTTCTGATCTGGAGTCAGACGCGCTACCGTTGCGCCACGGAGTCATATACATTACAATTGATTTTCCAGTGATCTAACTTGTACTTTAGTAACGTTGGTTGCCTATAACAAGTTAATGTATATTGTAACATATTTTTAAATGTAAGACACTTCTTTTGACAATTTATTTTATATTATTTTATGAAATTAATGTTAATGATTAAAAATAATAAGTAAAATACAATAGATAATGTACTTCTATCTTAATAAATGGTAATAATAATTATAATAAATGCACCTAACTTTGATAAGGCAGCATACATTTATTTATATGTATTTCTGATTCATACTACCTATTTAAAATTTTGTCTCGAAACCATAAAAATGTAACGGCCGTTGTGAAACTTAACAAATCTCTTCTTACTAAAATTATACGATTAAGATTTACGTTTTTAACTTGGTACAAAAAAAAACAAACTAAAAAGATATTTTCATAAATGTCTACTATGACGTTTCTCATTGAAGAACTTAATTTATTTTAATTTAGGAATAAGCGCAGAATACTAGGAAACACTTCTTATTTTTCTTTAGTTTTCGTGACGTTTTTGAAACTTGAATTGGTTTTCAACCAAACTTACAGTTTAGATCTGTTCGTCGACCTCACAGTCCGTTGCAGAGTTCGCGTTGTGGTGGAATAAATTTGACATGTGATTCTCAAACAATTTTCGTGATATTCGACTTTAAAGTTCAAAAATTTCGAAAATAAATTTAGTTATGAATCATATGTATTTTTTGACGCTGATTAAGAAAAATCACTAGTATTTTACAATATCTCGACCAGTTTTCGAGATATTCGAACCAAACTTACAGTTTTTGGTTGTAAGTTTGGTTATGAGTCCGTATATTAGTGGCTTTTTTTCATGGAACTTTAAAGAATGTCAATAAGTTTAGACGATTTCTTCAATACACACATAAATGTTTATTAAGATCAATCATTTGTTCAAAAATAATAAAAGTGAACATCCTGAAAGCAGAGAAAGAAAATACTGAGAAAGATAAATACAAAGAAACCATATAAATGCAAAACACCGTGGTATACTCCCGGAATTAAGGAAATAACGAATAAGACAAGCTAACGTGCAACATGGCAGCTTTTGCCCGAATACCCAACAAACAAAGTACGCCGCCTGAAAAAGTCATAGTGGGTCGTCTTTACAAAAAAATGGATATGTGGTATACAAGGTGTCCCGATATAATGTGTACATAAACCTACTGTAGATTTCTGGGACTAAAATGTGCCGATTTAACCCAAGTTACCTTAGTTCAAAAGTTGATAGTTTCAAAAACAGAGTTTCAAAGTTAAAATTTTTATTAGTTTTTTAGATAATTTTCGTAAAGTTGTACTTTTTGCACGAAATTGGGTACTCGGTGTTTTTTGGGACGAGAATTCGAAATCCGTTCTCCTTTTGTGTTAAATTGCAGGGGGCCACCACAGTCCTTTCTTACATTTAAAATGTTCTAATTTTTTGTGTCTTCCTGCATGAAATTTTTATTTGAGTACTTTTATACTCCAACTTCTTCTGTCCCCAAAAGGTATATTTAATAAATGTCGCTCCAAGCAACAGTGTCTGAGATAATTGATTTTTACTTTAGCTTTAATTAATTAATAGGTCCAAATTAATAATAAAAACAACAATAATAAATTTAAAGACCAAAGGGTCAACAACAGAAATAATGTGAAAACAAACTGGCCAACGAGATAAAGGATATATAAAAAAATAAACGCTTAACTTGAGTGGTTTTGGTTTCACAATAAATATTCAACACGCTCAATTATTAATTTCGACCAGTCCTAAGCCTGGATAAAGTGTGAAGAAAGGCAATGGCAAATTTGTCTAATTAATTTAAGATAAAGCAAAATCCAATTATCTCAGAAACTGTTGTTCGGATCGATATTTACTAAGTACCTATAACTTTTTGGGACAGAAAAGTTGGAGTATAAAAATTTCATACAGGAAGACACAAAAAAACTAGAACATTTTAAATGTAAAACAGGAGCTTATGTACACGAAACATCAGGACACCATGTATGTATGGATTACAAAAAAGATACCTACGGAAAAATGGAAATTAATAAGTAAAACAAACAAAATAAGTATAAATCTCTGAAGCGGAAATTTCAATAACTTAGATAAAGACGAAACACCCTAGACCTCTATTTAAAAATGGAGGTAAACATAATCCCGACAATTACAGGGTCATTACTCTTCTAAACAGTTTACTGTTTATAAAATAAGGTTACAAAAAAATGAAATAATATGTCGACGCCAAAACGTCCCATTCCGTCAAGTCACCCCAACTTGTTTGTACAAGTGAAAAGTAAGCTTTAAAAACTGCTGGAATGTCTGGCTTCCTGCGAGATATAACGTGAAAAAACAAATATCTGCAAACATTAAGTAAAGTATAGATGTTCAAATTAATGAAGGTGAAAAGCGAGCAAAAGCAGCCAAAAACAATAGAAATATTGAGAACCTTTGAAATAAATACGTTAAGAGCGATAATAGGTAAGACATGTCTGAACATTGTAAGAAAGAGTTGAATGGAAATAATTATGAAGTAATAATACACAAAGACAAATTAAAATAGTACGAGTTAAAAAACCGGGAAGATCAATGAAAAAGTTAGCAGCCTACCTTGAATCACCATAGAATTAGTATGAAGAAAAACAGGCTACTGCCTAAGATAGAATGGATTTTAATCTAACAATCACATTAGAGACAACAATTAAAATGATAAAGAAGAATTATTTGTACTCATCACCATCAATTTCAAAATTTTAGAAATACTTTAAATATTAATGAGAAATGCTCCTAAATACACGATGTTCATGTGTTTTTTGCGGTACCTATGTACAAGGGGTGTCAAAATTATTAGAATCACTTTTAATGAAATTTTGCAGGTGGGTATGGACAACTGCTACTCCAGCTGCATAATATGTTACCTATTTCTTATATATATATATATGTGGTTACAGGTGGAAATAAGTAACTTGGATGATATAATTGCTGTGTCCCAGCGCTTGATTAAATTCGGTTGTGATATTGATAAAAGCAATTTAGAAGCTTTTGTGGTTTTGAAAGACGTTTTCATTTATATAGTGGTTGCTGTATCTAAATTTGAGTATTATTTGTAGTGACTAAGATAAAAGTACTTTTTGGTCACAGGTCAAAAAAAAACCAAAAGGTCCTACCATTAAAATCAACATCTGACCAAGACTACAGCCTCAATTCCAAAATAATTGAAATTTATTAAAAACAAGCTTTTTGCGAAGAATTTCATATCACCCCTATACTAATAAACGTGTAAGAACGTATAGAAAGGGTAGAAGTTTTGACACAAAAAGTAAAACCGCAAAAGTTACTCAAACAAATTTTCAAGTAACGGTCTTCTAAAATGTTACTCTTGCCCTTGAAATTCGATAAGCACTGAATTGTACAAACTTATTTTCAAATAAAAGTTGTTTCAAATCTAACTATACAACTTCTGTTGTTGTTGTTGAAATGTTTATTATCAATGTTTTTTATTTGAACTATTTTTTTCTAAAACTCATGTTTCGCTTTCGAGCAAAATTTTAAGTTTGAATTTCAATACTAAAACGTTTAAAGAGAGTGAGCACGCGGCGTTTTTGAACAAGCAGCTGTATCCGTTCCTTTATGTGTTGTTAAAACATTTATCGTATTGGTTTTTTTTAATTTTCAACACGCTCTTAGTCGTTTATTTTATTTTTCGAAGAAAATGTTGATTTGCTCCATACTTTCGATATGTTTTACACGTTAGTGAGTAACGGGAACTATATGGAGTTACAATTTTTATCCCGCTAGGGGAATTAAGTAATCTTGTTTCATTTTTAGCCATAAACCAGTCGATAAATGCAATAGGCAACGGTGTATTTCTATTGGTTCTGAATTTGTATCCTACTCATGGAACATTTGATACTTATGTAATCCTTCAATTCTATTGGTCCTAAATTTATAATCTAATAAAAGTTTGTATTGTAATGAATTTGTGTATAGATTGAAAAATTTTAATAAATGAATTACGGTACAGAAGTAAAAAAGTAATTTATGAAGCTAGGGGCCAAATCCAAAACACATCATGTCTATCTATGGACATGGCTGGTTTTGAGTACAAACTTTTTCGTAGAGCGGTTTTTTACTTGAACCATATTTTTAGGCCTAGTTTAATATTATGAACAAATTTTGCTCCAAAACAGCCTGTTAACTAATTGTTATTGCCATAAAGAACAAAATCCGGGTGTAAGCCTTACATTTTTAAGTGAACATAGCGGTTTTTACATTTAAACCTCTCAAATGCACGATTTTCAGTGTAATTCAAACAAAATATATAAGTAAGTTGTTAAATCGCATAAATTAAATTATTTAATTTCAGTTATTATTACTAACCTTTAATTATAATGAAAACACTTTTATGTGGTTTTTGAAATAGATATAGAAATAAATTTGAAATAGATTTTAATACCTACCACAAAGTTTAGACGAAAAAATATTTCAAAAGAGCTCTACTAATTTATTTACTTAGTCGTATACGACATTGCAAACTATGACATGCACAACAATACATGGTTGCTGAAGTCACGCACCAAAGAATTTGTTTGAGACGGATATAGGGTCAGTTATGAAATTCTAGAACGATTAATGAGACTTTGTTCTGCATATTTTAAACAAAGGTCAAATGTTTTTGACGCCAGCGTTAGTGTACGACCGCCATCTAGGTGGAGTGACGTATCTCAAGAAAGCGCATTTTTTTCTTTTTCCAAAATAATAGGTCATATCATTAGTACAGTACAATTTAAATTAGAAAAATAAAACATTTTGTAAAATGACACATTGCTATTATTTCGCCAAAGAGAAAAAATAAGCTTTTTTGTGATATGTCCCTCGACCTAGGTTGCAATTTCAAAAAATTTAAGATGGCCGTCGTACGCCAAACGCTGAAGTGGAAAACATTTGACATTTGCTCTAAAATATGCAAAATAAAGTCTCATTCATTGTCTTAGAATTTCATAATTTTCCTTTCATCATTTTCAAAGATAATCCCTTTTCAGAAACTGGGTACATGTAAGTTACATAAAGTCGCTCAGCTGATCGAGTCAGAACTGACATGTTGATGACGCCATATCAGTTAAATAAATACTGACACATGTTAGGTGGTGATGTCAAAATGGTTAAACAGCCAGACCTACTTAAAATTAGTAGAAATAATTTTGTCCTTACTTTTTGATGATGATCGTCGACCAAAAAATATTATACAAATTTCGTGTGTAAAGTGATTTTTTACAGCGCTCCAGCTAATGATTTGCCCTTCGGGCTCGTTCCACATCCTACTTTCCACACTCGAATGTAAAATAACTGTTTTGACCTCCTAAACTGTGAAAGCATATTTTCAGTTGTTCATACTTGTCTTGAAACTTGTACACCAATGGCGTTTTAGATTTACCTGCACTGGGACGGAGGGAGTACAAAATGGCCGTTTCCCAAAAAATCGCACCAATTAATTCTACTTCAAGGGTTGTGTGAAAACGAGTTGATATATTTTCTTGTATCATGTATTCACAAAATAATAAATTTGGTGCCTAGATCAATAATAATATAGAAATATTGACCGTAATTAATGATGATCAAGAAAGGCCTGTATCAGAGTATGTAGCGGCGCTTCAAGAAATCACATTTTTTATAATATAAAACATTACTCCTAAAAAAGACAATATTACAGAATTATATGAGTAGAGATCGTCGTCTTAATCCACAATGATGTTCTAATTTTGTTGAAAATTGCAAGTCAACCCCCAACACCATTTTCTAAAGCTCCAAAGTGTGTCAATAAAAAGTGTTTTTAGATTTTAA